>CATIWC010000960.1:0-91180 GCA_948472305.1 Vicia faba
AATTTAATTACTTAGTATGATTAGGGTATGAATTGATCAATGGAGTTTTATTAAGTTCTAGAAGTATAGATAATTTTAGTAGCAGAATAATATTAATATGGCAGAGTTGGTATTAAAATAGAAGAGACATTAGTAACCAATATATATATATATATATATATATATATATATATATATATATATATATATATATATATATATATATATATATATATATATATATATATATATATATATATATATATATATTATATATATATATATATATATATATATATATATATATATATATATATATATATATATATATATATATATATATATATATATATATATATATATATATTAACAGTAAAGATAAATTAGTAGCAGGTTTATTAAATTAGCAGAGTAATGAAATAATAGGAATAGTATGAACTAGCAGTAGCAGTGTGGGTTTGATAATAGTAGTACAAAGAAGAAAAAGCAGTAATTTTAGCAGATAATTATTAAGCCGCCAATATAGTTGATTTGTCAGAATAATTATATGGAATATTTGTTGTATATTTTAGTCGATACGGTGTGTTAAATACTTGGCTGAAAAATATGAATTGCAGGTGGTATTGAATTGTTAAGATTATGTCTAATGTTGATTTATATTGAGTTGTCGTGTTGTTGTGATTGTCACAGTGAATTCTTGTTGGTAAGGCAAAGTTGCAGGGAATTTTAATGATGATGAATTACCTCTATTTACTGGTAATAATGGTGATGTAGGCTTATGCCTTACGATGGATGATGATTGTTGTGAGTATGTGATAGTGCATTCATTGAGTCATACACATTTGCATACTCTGTGATGGCCTGGATTGGCAAACTACAAGGAAGGCTTATGCCTTGTTAATGCCTCTATTTATTCGAAGATTTTTAAGATGGGAGTTATGCTCCATTGGTACCATATGCATTTTCATAAAGATGAGTTGCATCCTGTATTGAATTCTGAGTCGTGTGCGGTTAATTTGATTATGCTTATGATGATTAAACTTGAAAAGTGGTGAATATGTATGAACTGATCCTAATGTTTTGTTTATCATGCGATCTATTATATTGTTTGATATCTTACCCCTTTTGTTTGAATGTTACCCCGACGTTTGTAACGTGCAGGTAACCTAGAGTGAAAGGCGGTATACCTTCAGTAGTTTGAGTCGGTGTCCATTGCTCTGATACGTAACACTCAGGGGGATGAACCCTTGCTGTTTTATTGTTATTATTTCAGTAGATTGAATTTTAAGTTGAATATTATTAAGTAATGGTTGTTTTGAAATTGTTTCAGTTGGTTAAAGATGTTATACTCTTTTAAGTCGAATATTATGATTCCGCTTTGTAGTTATGAATGTTGATGTTTTAAAAGGTTAATTTTATGTTGTTGTTGGTTCATTCTAGTTTAATGTGTTATGTATCTATTAATGAGTGCCATTGTTTTAAGTTGAATGTGTAGCATCCTGATTCGGTTGTCAGAATTTTATCACTCATAATAATCGCTGGGTAGAATTGGGGTGTTACATTAGTGGTATCAAAGCAAGTCAGTCTGTCCGACCAAGTTGTCGAGTCATAGTTTTGTTTAACAATCGAGTATTGTTAATTTGAGTTCTAACCGTTGTTTATGTTGTAGTGATAAGTTGAGATGGCTGGAAGGAATGATGCTGCACTTGCTGCTACTTTAGAAGCAATGGCGCATGCTATGGAGAATCAACCGAATGCTTACGAGAATGTTGGATCTCGTAGTTTAGCGACCTTCCAGAAGGAGAATCCTCCTACCTTCAAGGTAAGTATGATCTTGATGGAGGGTTGGATTGGTTGAAAGAGATTGAGAGAATCTTCCGTGTGTTGGACTGCACTCCAGCACAAAAGGTTTGGTATGGTACTCATATGCTAGCAGTAGAAGCTAATGACTGGTAGCTAGAGACGTGTCAGAGGTTGGAAGCTGCAGGTGAAAATATCACTTGGGTTGTGTTTCGTAGGGAATTACTGAGGAAGTATTTCCTCGAAGACGTTCATGATAGAAGGAAATTAAGTTTCTTGAGCTGGAGCAAGGGAGTATGTCGGTTGTTGAGTATGCTGCAAAGTTTACTGAGTTGGCTAAGTTTTATCCGCATTATAGCGGGGCAAATGCTGAGTTTTCAAAGTGCATCAAGTTTGAGAACAGGTTACGCCTAGAGATCAAGAAGGCAGTTGGATACCAGAAAATCCGTGTCTTTGCTGATTTGATTGACAGTTGCAGAATTTATGAAGAGGATAATAATGCTCACTATAAGATTATTAGCGAGGAGAGAGGTAAGCACCAATAGAATCGTGGTAAGCCTTATGATGCCCCAACTGGTAAAGGTAAACAGAAATTTGTTTAGGGTCAGAGGACTAGTGGGGGGAGGGATGCTCCTGCTGGTGTGATTTGTTTCAAATATGGAAAACCTGGGCATGAGAGTAATGTGTGTACTGCTGAGGTAAAGAGGTGTTTCCGCTGTGGTAAGACTGGACATATTGTATCTGAGTGCAAGAATAAGGAGGAAATTTGTTTCAATTATGGTGAAGAAGGACACATTGGTAGTCAGTGTCAGAAACTAAAGAAGGCACAAACCAGTGGTAAAGTGATTGCTTTGGTTGAGGATCAGGCAGCTACTGAGGACAGACTCATCAGAGATACATGTTTCATTAATAGTACTACTATAATTACTATTATTGATGCCAGTGCTACTCATTGCTTTATAGCTGCTGATTGTGTTGAAAGATTGAGTCTTATGTTGTCTTCTTTGAATGAAGAGATGGTCTTTAACACTCCAGCCAAGGGGTCAGTGACTACTTCTTTTGTATGCTTAAAGTGTCCTTTGTCGATTTTCGACAGAGACTTTGTTGTTGATTTGGTTTGTTTGCCTTTAAGAGGGTTGGATGTGATTCTGGGTATGAACTGGTTAGAGCATAATTATGTTCATATTAACTGTTATAACAAGTCTGTGAGGTTTTCTACTCCTGAAGAAGAGGAAGATAGTATGTTGTCTGCTAGACAGTTGCGACAGTTGATGCAAGAAGAAGCTCATATGTTCTCTTTGATGGCGTTGCTATCTGTCGAGAATCAAGCTATAATTGAGGAATTGCAGGTGGTGCGTGAATTTCCCGAAGTTTTCCATGATGAAATTCTTGATGTACCACTAGAGAGAGATGTTGAATTTTTTATAGATCTTGTACCTGGTAACAGACCTGTTTTTATGGCACCATACAGGATGTCTGCATCTGAATTGTCGGAATTAAAGAAGCAATTGGAAGAGTTGCTTGAAAAGAAGTTTGTAAGACCAAGTGTATCACCGTGGGGAGCTCCAATGTTGTTAGTAAAGAAGAAAGATGGAAGTATGAGGCTTTGTGTTGATTATAGACAATTGAATAAAGTGACGATTAAGAACAAGTGTCCACTTCCAAGAATAGATGACTTGATGGATCAATTAATGGGTGCTCGTGTGTTTAGTAAGATTGATTTGAGGTCGGGATATCATCAGATTAAAGTGAAGGATGGAGATATCCAGAAGACGGATTTCAGAACGCGTTGTGGAAATTATGAGTATTCGGTGACGCCTTTCGGTGTTACTAACGTGCGGGGAGTATTCATGGAATACATGAATCATATCTTTCATACTTATTTGGATTGGTTTGTATTGGTGTTCATTGATGACATTTTGATTTACTCTAAGTCGGATGGAGAGCATGCAGAACACTTAAGAATAATATTGCAAGTCTTGAAAGAGAAGAAGTTGTATGCAAAGTTTTCTAAGTGTGAATTTTGGTTAAAGGAGGTTATTTTTCTTGGTCATGTGATCTCAGGTGGTGGCATTTCTGTAGATCCATCTAAAGTAGATGTTGTGTTACAATGGGAAACTCCAAAGTCGGCTACTGAGATTAGAAGCTTTTTGGATTAACTGGTTATTATAGAAGGTTTATCAAAGGTTTTTATAAGTTGGCACTTCCGTTGACTAAGTTGACTTGTAAAGGTAAAGCTTATGTGCGGGACGTTCAATGTGAAGAAAGTTTTACAGAATTGAAGAAAAGATTGACGTCGGCTCCGATTTTGACATTATCTAATCCAGGAGAACCTTTTGTGGTATATTGTGATGCTTCTAAGATGGGTTTAGGAGGTTTGCTTATGAATAATGATAAGGCATTTTCTTATCCGTCGAGGCAGTTGAGGATTCATGAGAAAAACTATCCTACGCATGATTTAGAACTTGCTGCAGTTGTTTTTGTGTTGAATATTTGGATACATTATCTTTGTGGTTCTAGATTTGAAGTATTTACCGACCATAAGAGTTTAAAGTATTTATTTGATCAGAAGGAATTGAATATGATACAACAAAGTTGGTTGGAGTTGTTAAAGGATTATGATTTCGGTTTGAATTATCATCAAAGAGAAGCGAACGTGGTGGCTGATGCGTTAAGTCAAAAGACTTTACATATGTCGACAATGATGGTTAAAGAGTTGGAGTTCATTGAACAGTTCAGAGATATGAACTTAGTTTGCGAGGTGACACCGCGAAGTGTTATGTTGGGAATGTTGAAGATTAATAATGAATTTCTGGAGTGTATCAAAGAGGCCCAAAAGTTGGATGTGAAATTGGTAAATTTGATGGTTGGAACCGATCAGTCTGGGAATAGTGATTTTAAGTTAGATGCGCAAGGTGTGTTGAGATTTAGTAATCGAATTTGTATTCCTGAGGATGTGGAGATGAAGAAAGTGATTTATTGAAGAGAGTCATATGAGCAAGTTAAGCATTCATCCGAGAGCTACAAAAATGTATCAGGATTTGAAGAATTTGTTTTGTTGGCCTTGGATAAAGAGTTATGTGGCTCGGTTTGTGTATGCATGTTTAACTTGTTAGAATTTGAAAGTTGAACATCAGAAGCCTGCAGAGTTGATGCAACCGTTAGAAGTTCCAGAATGGAAATATGATAGCATTTTGATGGACTTTGTGACGGGATTACCTAATATTCTAAGAGGACATGATTCGATTTAGGTGATTGTTGATAGGCTTACGAAGTCGGCTCATTGTATTCCTATTAACATCAGTTTTTTAGTGTCGAAGTTGGCTGAGATTTACACTAGTGTAATTGTGAAGCTGCATGGTGTTCCTTTATGTGTTATGTCAGATAGAGATCTGAGGTTTACTTCTGATTTTTGGAAGAGTTTGTAAGAAGCATTGGGTTCTATGTCGAGGTTGAGTTCGGCGTATCATCCTCAAACGGATGGTCAGACAGAAAGGACTATTCAATCATTGGAGTATTTGTTGAGAGCATGTGTTCTTTAGTAGGGAGGTTCATGGGATACTTATCTTCCATTGATATAGTTCACTTATAATAACAATTACCATTCTAGTATTGGGATGGCACCTTTTGAGGAGTTGTATGGTCGGAGATGTAGAATTCCTTTGTGTTGGCATGGATATGGAGAAAGTGTAGTGCTTGATCCTGAACTTGTTCGTGAGACTACTGAGAAGGTGAAGTTGATTCGAGAAAATATGAAAGCTTTCCAAAGTAGACATAAGAGTTATCATGACAAGCGAAGGAAGGACTTAGAATTTCAAGCAGGTGATCACGTGTTTTTGAGAGTTACACTTGTAACTAGTGTTGGGCGAGCATTGAAGTCTAAGAAGCTCACTTCTCATTTTATTGGTCCGTATCAGATTTTAGAAAGAGTTGGAAATGTTGCTTATTGAGTGGCTTTACCGCCTGATCTTTCTAATTTGCATGATGTGTTTCATGTGTCACAACTCCGAAAGTATATTTCTGATCCATCTCATGTGATTCATATGGATGATGTACAAGTACGTTATAATATTACTATGGAGACGATGCCTGTACGAATTGTGGATCATGAAATGAAGACCTTATGAGGAAAAGAGAATGCTTTGGTGAAAGTAGTTTCGCTAGGAGCTGCCGGAGAAAGCACGTATTAGGAGTTGGAAAGCAAGATGCGGGACTCCTATCCTGAGTTGTTTGAATGAGGTAATTTTTTGAGGACGAAAATATTCTAAGTGGGGAGAGTTGTAATGTCTGTTTATTTAATTAAATATTTAATTAAATTATTTTTGGATTATTTGTTGAAGTTGTGTAATACTGAAAATCGTTGGTATAAATTGTTAGATTATTATTAATTAATTAATTGATTAATAATAATAAATGTTAGAATTATTGGTATTAGTGATTGGGCTAATTTTGGTGGTATTTTGTATTAAGGGGGTGTGAGAATTAGGCCCAATAGATTATTATTATCAAGTTTAGTAATAATAGAAATTAGGTTAATTAGAATTAAGAATTGGAGGTTGATCGTAGGAGTTACAGAAGAAGGAGAAGTTGCAAAGAAGAGGAACAAGGAGAAGAGGCAAATCAGGATTCGATTGGAAAATCATAGAGGAACCTTCAATCCAAGGTAAGGGTGGGGTTCTGACTCTATTATGGGTTGTCTGATAAATGATACGTGGGATTGGGTTGTATAAAAAAAAGAAATATTGCTGTCAAATTTTGTTAACTGTGTTTAAAGTGTTGTTGTTAATTTCATGTATTTGGACTGTTGTTTTGGTGACAAATTGTCTCTGGAAATTGATGTTGTAGTACTTAACGTGTTGGTATATGAGATTGGTATTAATAATTTTTTGGAAAATTACGTAGAAAACGAGTACTGGAAGAAGTCTGCCAAGAGGCACCCAAAAAGTGGCGCCCGACAGGAAAAGGGTGCCGAGCGGCACCCTGTGTGTGTGAGTCTGCTGAGTGGCACATGGTGAGAGAGAGAGGGAAAGTGTGCCGAGTGTCACATGGTGAGAGAGAGAAGAAGTGTGCCGCTAGGCACACCATGATGTGGCAAGGGGGACAAAAGAAAGGAAAGAGTCCCAATATTTCTTTCCTTGTAACGTTTTTTGTTATTAAGTTAATAAATCCTTTTTATTAATTCTTCCACCAATTCTTAATAAATTAGTATCATGATGAATAGAACTATAATTTAATTACTTAGTATGATTAGAGTATGAATTGATCAATGGAGTTTTATTAAGTTCTGGAAGTATAGATAATTTTAGTAGCAATATAATATTAATATGGCAGAGTTGGTATTAAAATAGTAGAGACATTAGTAACCAATATATATTAACTGTAAAGATAAATTAGTAGCAGGTTTATTAAATTAGCAGAGTAATGAAAGAATAGGAATAGTATGAACTAGCAGCAGAAGTGTGGGTTTGATAATAGTAGTACAGAGAAGAAAAATCAGTAATTTTACAGATAATTATTAAGTCGATATAGTTGATTTGTCCGAATAATTATATAGAATATTTGTTGTATATTTTAGTCGATACAATGTGTTGAATACTTGGCTAAAAAATATGAATTTCAGGTGGTATTGAAATGTTAGGCTTATGGCCAATGTTGAATTATGTTGAGTTGTTGTGTTGTTGTGATTGTCAATGTGAATTCTTGTTGGTATTGTAAAGTTGTAGGGAATTTTAAATGATGATGAATTACCTCTATTTACTGGTAATAATGGTGATGTTGGCTTATGCCTTGCGATGGATGAGGATTGTTGTGAGTATGTGATAGTGCATTCATTGAGTCATATACATTTGCATACTCTGTGATGGTCTGGATTGGAAAACTGCGAAGAAGGATTATGCCTTGTTGATGCTTCTATTTATTAGAACATTTTTAAGTTGGGATTTCTGCTCCAATGGTACCACGTGCATTTGCATAAAGATGAGTTGCATCCTGTATTGCATTCTGAGTCGTGTGTGGTTCTTTTGATTATGCTTATGATGATTAAACTTGAGAAATGGTGAATATGTATGAACTGATCCTAATGTTTTATTTATAATGCGATCTATTATATTGTTTGATATCTCACCCCTTCTGTTTGATTGTTACCTCGACGTTGGTAACGTGCGGGTAACCCAGAGTGAAGGCGGTATACCTTCAGTAGTTCGAGTCGATGTCATTGCTCTGATATGTAACACTCGGGGGGATGAACGCTTGCTGTTTTATTATTATTATTTCAGTAGATTTAAATTTTAAGTTGAATATTATTAAGTAATGGTTGTTTTGAAATTGTTTCAGTTGGTTAAAGATGTTATACTCTTTTAAGTCGAATATTATGATTCCGCTGCTTATTTATGAATGTTGATGTTTTAAAAGGTTAATTTTATGTTGTTGTTGGTTCATTCCAATTTAATGTGTTATGTATCTATTAATGAGTGTAGTTGTTTTAAGTTAAATATGTAGCATCCTAATTTGGTTGTCAGAATTTTATCACTCTGATTTTTATAATAATCGTTGGGTAGAATTTGGGTGTTACAGGTTGTGTTTATTTAACATACTAAACCGCCTAAAATTGTGTTAAATAGGCTATTCGTGCTTAGCGTGCTCCAAAACAAAGCTTCTGCCAATATGTCAAAATGCGCATAGCGCGCTAGAGGATATGCTTAGCACGGTCCCCTGAGCAGAACTCCCTAAAACTTGGTATTTTATTCTAAAAACGTGCATTTGAAGCGGTTCCTTTGACACCTTATTCCTCGATGCTCCAAAAATGCAACAAATACCTATAAAATAAGTAAAATCTATCAAATGTTACACAAATGAATCAACATCACAAATATGAACAAACTATACATATTTACAAACAAAGCGGAAAATTATTCAAACGAATATTAACAAAAGAACTGATAAGTTCCACAAAACAAATACACAAAATAACTACATTTTGGCACTTATCAAACTCTCCCCAACATGAACTTGTTTATCCTCAAACAAGGCAAAATAAACTTAAATAACAAAAGTAATCAACCAAAGAATCATGAATCAACAAGTTTGAAAAAACGAAAACAAATGTATGGTTCAAACAAAAATGTACACACAAAGTAAATACTTACCACAAACCTACAACGACATGTAAGCGAAACAAATCCTAAGTATAAAAATTATATTAAATATTTTTAAACAAAAAAATCTTAATCATGAATCACGCCTAGTAAAAATTCATCGAGGGATAAAAAACACACAAAGGTGAGGAACAATGACACTCATCCACAATCTTGCAAACAATAGACTAAATTATGCGTTCATCCAAAAACTCATATTGAAAATATGAAGGCACGAATCACAAGGTATTTTCAAGGGTTGTAATGAGGCTTGATTAACAAACAAGGGTGTAGCGGTAGAAATGTTGAGACGAAGCCATTGGATTTACTTAACTCGCACAAATCAAATAAAAATCGTCACCGCGTTTTATTGTTTCCAAAGGAATGGGAAAAGAGCTAATAACCCAAAAGAAGGGGAAGAGAATCTAACTTCGGGGGTTAGTTATGCAAAGGGAAGGTATTAGAACCCTAAACATCTATGGTACTCCGTAGGAACCTCTTTGAAAATCTGTGTATTTTGGATAAAAAAGTTGTATACAAGAATAGACGGTGGAGAATGGAAAAGAAGTATTTTTTATAATTTTTGCACCCGCCGTGGTTGAGAACCTTTAGTGCCTACGTACCACCTTCCGTGCAATAGGGGATCAGGGTACTCGTAGTTCACCTTTAAAAATTTTAAAACACAAGTGTGTTGGTTAATTTTAAGAGACGAGACACCATCGTCATATCCGAGTCGAAGAACATACTTACTACCCACAATTATGAGAAAGGAAAATTTGCATCATCTCAAAGTGGAGGATATAGCTTGGATTTTAAAATCAACAAAGCCTCACTCAATACCCAAGTGGAAAATATCTCACTTCACTATATATCTTAGAAGTATAGTAGCTCACATCACTACAAGAATCGACAAGAGTCTGATCTTTTGAGAAATTTTTAAGATTAAAAAGCCAACATGGAAAAATGGTTTAAATGAGATTGACTGACTTTTAGTCTTCTCACAAAAATGTCAAAGTATTATTAAGTTGTTTAAAATTTGATTAAAAAAAATTTTAAAAAAAAATTTAATGGACCTAAGTCCAAGTATATTGTGAAAGCGGTTCAAGTTTAGAAAACAAGAATAATTTTGAAAAGGAGGGAGAAGATTATTGAAATTAAAGAAGATGGGAGGAGATGAAGAGACTATCCTAAAGCATAAGGTAAAATCTAGGGAAAAGTTTAATGCCCGTTAATTTAATTAATTACGGATTAATGGTTGAAAATGTTGTTGAAATTGTTGAAGTTGCGAAATGTCGAGAAATGATGGTTTAAGTTGCTAAGTTGTTATTTGATTGATATTTAGTTGATTGGTTGATTAATATTAGCAATAATATTAATATAGATATTAGAATAATATAAGGTTTATTAGTTGGGCTCATTATTTGGTTGTATGGAGTAATATGTGATGTGTGAAAGTTAGGCCCAATAAGAATATTAATAATTATAAGGTTAAGCTAATTATGAGGATTAGGTTAATTAGAAGGAATAAGGAAAAAGTCTTAAGTATTTCGTGGGAAAGTGAGAAGTTGCAAAGTTACAGAGAAGAGGCAAAGGTTGGAAGCTAGGGCGAGAGACTTTAACCGTTAGAATAGAGTGATCTCCAATCCAAGGTAAGGGTGGGGTTCTGACTATCTAATGGGTTGCATGATAAATTTTATGTGGGAAATTGGGTAAGTGAAATTGCTATGAGTTTGTATGCCGCCTCTGTTTTAAGAATTAGTTTTTGTTTTATTGTGTTGAAATCGTTCATGAGTTGTATGTATAATAAATTATGGTATAATTGATGTTGCCGTTGGGAAATTAAAAGTTGTTATGGTTGCCGTAATATTCCGTGTTGTGAAAATTGATGTTGCTGAAATGGTATAAATTGTTCTATTATGAGTCGAGTAATCGAAGGCAAATTTGAGTATTGGAATCAATTACAGAGAATTCTGCGTAAGAGAAAAACTGGAAATTGGAAAACTATATGGTGCCAAGGGGCACACAGACTATGTCGGGCAACATATAAAGCAAAAGTGTGCCGAGGGGAACACCATTTGTACCGAGGGGCACACTAGAATATAAGGGTGTGCCGAGTGGCACACCATGTGCATAGGGCCACCTTCAAATTCCTTTCCTGTGTTACTTAATTATTTTGTTTTGTTATTTCCGTCAGCATAATATTTACACAATGAAATCAATGATAGTAACCTACAGCTTAAAAGACTTTTATTAAGATATTAGAACTGAGTAATTAATTTAGTAGAACCAGTACCTAAGCATATTTAGCAGAAAGTGAATGAGTTACAAAATATTCGTATATCAGTAAATTAATTATAGCAGAGTTAATTAATGGAGTTGGTATATGTATACTGCAGAATTGGATAGCAGTGTAGTATTATGTTGTCAGAAAACTAATAAGGAATATTAGTATAAAGTAAAATAATTGGACGATTAGCTGGTAATTAATTAGTAGGATTTAGTCAATTTATCTGAATAATCATACAAAACAATTGTTGTATATTTTAATCGATACAGTGTGTTGAATACTTGGCTGAAAAATATGAATTTCAGGTGGTATTGAATTGTTAGGCTTATGGCCAATATTGAATTATGTTGAGTTGTTGTGATTGTCATTGTGAATTCTTGTTGGTAATGCGAAGTTGCAGGAAATTTTAAATGATGATGAATTATCTCTATTTACTGGTAATAATGGTGATGTGGGCTTATGCCTTATGATGGATGAGGATTGTTATGAGTATGTGATAGTGCATTCATTGATTTATATACATTTGCATACTCTGTGATGGCCTGGATTGGCAAACTGCAAAGAATGCTTATGCCTTGTTGATGCCTCTATTTATTGGCAGATTTTTAAGTTGGGAGTTCTGCTCCAATGGTACGACATGCACGTGCATTGTAATTGAGTCGCGGTTGATGTTTCATTTTGAGTTGTGGTGATGATATATTTGTTGTTGCTTTATGTTGTTGACTTGTTATGAAAGTATTATCTAAAAGTTGTGCATTAGTAGTTATGTCGTGTTGGTGTCTTGTTGTGATTAAAGTTGTTTGTAAGTTATGAAGTGGTGATTTTATATGATCTGATCTAATATATTATTTATCATATGACTTATTATATTGTACGATATCTCACCCCTTTTGTTTGAATGTTTCCCTCTGTTGGTAATGTGCAGGTAATCAAGAAGGATAGTTGTTACCTCCTTAGTTCGAGTCGATGTCGTTGCTCTGATACGTAGCACTCGGGGGGTGAACGCTTGATGTTTAGTTGTTGATAGTTATTTCAGTTGTTCAATTTTTAAGTTGACTACATGAAATAATTGTTGTCTTGAAGTTGTTTTAGTTGAATAAAAGATGTTAAGTGAATTGAAGTTGAGTATGTATATTCTGCTGCTTATCAATAAAAAGTTGTTTGATTTTAAAGAATAAATCAGGCTGTTATCGGTTCATCCGAATTAAGTATTATGTATCTGTTTTGTATGTTATTAAGTGAAGTTTGATTTTAAAAGTTATAAATGTAGCATCCTATATATGTTGAACTTTGATTTTATTATTTTCCTCCGGGTAGATTTGGGGTGTTACATTAGTAGTATCAGAGCAGGTCGGTCCATCCGACCAAGTTGTTTAATGTTGTTTGTTCCTTAGTGTGCAACAAGTGTCTGAAATACTGCCGGTGTTTTTTTTCTTCTAATCGAGTTGTATGCAGGAGTTGGTTTGAAGATTAGCGGGGGAGAAGCTTTTCTTCTCGGACGTGTTTCGGTTGTAAGATGTTGGTTCAGTATGTTGTTGTTGGTGACGATGCAAATGTTGTTGAAGTTTTGTTATTTCCCGAATCCAAATGTGACATGGATCCAACATTCTATTGTTAATCAAGTTGGAGCGTCTTGAGGGAGGACGATCAGAAAATGTTGATGTCTACTTCTAGAAGGATGAGGAGCTATGTAACAGTTGTTGACGTATGAGTAGAGTGTAAATCCCTGATATTTCTGAAGGTGAATGTTAAGTAACAAGGATAATTTTTAGATGATGGAATTTAGAAAGTTGCGATGTTTCAGCGCTACTGGTGGACTGTGAAGTTATCAGTTTGAGTAGCCTTGCGTAAGATGTTGACGGTTGAACGGTGATAGAATGACATATTATTGTAGAACGTATCTTGGAATCCTTGTAAGTGACTGTAAAAGTTGTTGGAATGTTTGTAATCGTGAGTCAGAGTTAGAAATGCAAGGAGATGAGTACGATTTCAAGAATGGTAAGTGTCGGTACTAGTACAAAGAAATTCTGTTATGATGTTATCGTGAGGTGTGTGATAGTATCTCGCTGCATGACGTCGGTGTTCGCATTTTCGGATAACTTTGGAAATTCATATCTTGTGTTCTGAGTATCGGATTGGTGCTCTGTTTGAACCTGTGAGGAGATAGAAATGTATTCTATCCTATGAAGTGTTTTCGAATATGGTAGATGATTTCCTATATGGGGGGACTCAGAATTCGTTTATGGAACTAGAGGCTTTTTGGGCATAAATAGTTATTATCGCAGTTGTTCGAGACGCGGTCAAGTGTAATATGTTGTTGGCGAATAAGTTGAGAAATGAGATGTTCGACATTAAAAAGGATGTGAAAGTATTGGAGGAGCACATAGAGATGCAGCTTATGAAGAGGAGATGTCCTTTTAGAGGAGGATGCTTTTAAGAGGAATTATAGTCGTGGTTATGATGCCAAGGTAGTAGAATGTGTAAAAGAATTATTGGAGAGGCTTTATCCCCAAAACAGTGGGGAACGACGTTGTTGAGATTTGAATTGAATATGAGAAAACTAAGATGGGTTAGAGTTGTTCAAATATTATAGTTTTGGTTTGAATTATCATTCAGGTAAAGCTAATGTTGTGGCAGATGCTTTAAGCCAAAGGACTTTGCACCTATCGGTAATGATGGTTAAAGGGGTGGGATTAATTGAACAGTTCAGAGATATGAGTTTGTAGTAACTGGTTTTTTAATCAGAGTCGCCACTATTAGTTTTTATCCTAGGGAAAGGAATCTAACAGAAAACCCTAATTCGCAGAGAGAGATTCTAGGTTTCGGCCTTCTTTAGACGAAAGGAAGGTGTTAGGCACCTTTCATATACCTTGTTCACAAGGATATTAGGTTTTAGGTTTAAGTTTGGGGAAAATAGGGTTTTAAATTTTAATAGGATAAAAATGGATTTTAATTTTATACAGGGGAAATGGTTTTAATTTTTTATAGGGGAAATCACTACGATTTTTGATCGTATGCCTACGTATCCTCTTATGAGGAATCAGAGTCTCAATTCGTAGTTCGTATGTGTTGTACCCCAAAATTTTCCCTCTCATTTCTCAAGGATTCTCTCACAAGATCTTCTATGATGTCAAGTTTTTAGCACTCATACATCAATTTAGGCTTGGAATTGGCACAAGGGAAAAATGGTCAATTGCATATTAGAAAGTCAAACATTGACTTTTTGGTCAACATTACATTCCAAAGATCAAATTTCATCAAGACATGCAAGAATATCAAGCTTGATCATCAAGAAAGTCAAGAAAGTCAAAAGTCAACTTGAAAAGGCAAGATTTCCAAGACTTAGAAATTTTCTAAGTGTTTTTATACATGATAATTTCATCACTTCATGCCAATATTTCATCATGATGCAAGATGATTCAAAAGAAACTTTTAACATGAAAGTTGTAGATTTCCATGATATCTACAACATTGCTTTACAGAACTTCTCTTAAATATGATGGGATCTCAAGTTACAAATTCATGAAGTCATGACATTTTCATTTAACACTTAGAGAAATTTTCAACATATTTTGGTCAGGATTTTACCCAAACTTCTTGGCATTTTTTCACATAGTTCCAAGATGATTTTGTCAAAATGGCCAACATGAAATTTATAGAGGATGTTTCAAGCTTTCCAAAACATCCAAGAGCATAAATTTATCATACTTGAGCTAGGAGATTCAAGGGCTTGAAGTTGGCCATCCATCTTTGAATTGCAAGTCATTCTAAGTGAAGAACACATAACATAACTCTCATGATTTGCTGCATAATCTTATGTTGCAGGCTTCTTTGCTTGCAAATCTCATCATAATTTAATTCTTACACCCACTCTTGAGCTATTACCCAAGTGTTTAAACCATTGTCCAAAAGATCTTTCCATTTATGGCATAAAGGCACCATTTCCATTCTTGAAAAGCAAGCTTTTTGTACAAAGTTTGTCTTGAGCCTGTACCTTGCTGGTTGCTGATTATACTTCACCATAAATTATGGGAAGCAGCTCCTCAATACCAGCAACTTTGGTACTTCATCTTGGGACTATGAAGTACTTGACTTAGTTTGATCTTTGTAATCCAACCAAACCATAATATGTTGTCTTATAAACCTAATCAGATCATATGCACAAACCTCTTACCTATAAATAGAAGAAGCATTTGCAAGATAAAGAGGTTGGAAAAGGTTAGAAAAATAGAGAGAAAAGCCAGAAGTCTTGTTGTAAACTAGCCATCAAAAACCATAACTGTCCAAAAAAAGCTTTCACTCTTGAGTTTTAAAGTCCAAATATTTGGAACTCTCACACCCTGCAAGCTCTGTCTAAACATCTAAGCACCTCACATACATCACCTAGAAATTGTTCAAACTCAAGAACAAGCTTCTACAACACCTTTGTTTTCTCTTCCAATTTCAATAACAGTCAAGACAACAACTCAAATTCAGATTATAAAGATCCAACTCCAAGGTAAGTTTCTTGACTTTAGTAATTCATTTTTGAAGACAAAAATGTAGTAACCATTGTCCTTGAAGCTAACATTTTGTTTATCTTCCATTTTTTTCATTATGTGTTGAGAACTAACCCATGTATGCAGCAAAACAATATTGAAGTAGAAAAAATGACAGTATGAGTCGACACATAGCCTTATGAGTCGATACATACTGCTTTACAGGCCCAAAACAGAAGGAAAAGCAATGTATGAGTCGACACAAAGCACGTATGAGTCGACACATGCAGTGTATGAGTCGACGTATACCATTATGTAATGACTCATACTGAGTTGATTTGGCAATACAGGGGCAAGGAAAGTTATATGTCGATGCATTTGAGCTTGTGTCGACACATAATAGTTCAAAATGCATTTTTTTCCTTCTTTTTACACTGTTTTTACGTTTTCTTCATGGTTATTCGATTTGGTTGTAATATTTAAGTTACTAATTCATCCCCATTTGTAAATTGTACCCTCATACCCTAAATGATGTAATAGCATAGGACTTTACATTTCCGTAATTTAACGCTTTCAAATACAAATGCTAGTAATTAGAGTTTTGTATGGAACGACTAAAACCAATCAATAGAAAACTCTAATCAAAGACAAAAACAATGCATGTAAATCAATACACTTGCACCCAAGCACCCCTAGGGTAAACTCCACTTGGTTGCCTTATACAAAATGGCCATATTACTCATGTAAGGTATCTTAGCAAAAACAAGTAAATACAAGATTATAGTCCCTCGATGACACTATCTAAGTTGCCTTACAAATGATCTTAGTACCTCAAAAAAGAATGCTAAGATACCTTGCAACATTTCTAATCATGGCTATACGATGACCCACGCCCGTCCCGCTTACATTCAAAGATAGGGTTGCTTACCAAATCAATGGCAAGACAACAATGTCAAAGGAAAAGAAAATGAACAAGAAAGACATTTGAGTAGGTAGATTGCTCCTAATTAACTGCTCCATCTCAAAATAAACATCTTTTCTATTTTCAATATAAACACCTACGCTTTTCAAAATATCTTACAAACTTGGAAATATTTTCAAAAGATCAACATCTTTGTATACATTCTTACAAACGAGAATCATTACAAAGATTGCCTAAACAATGGCTTCTTTACAAAATACTTTCAAAAACCACACAGAGCACAATTTAAAACAAAAGCAAGTGATCTAGAAAGTAACTAAGAGCTCATGGAAAACCATGGATGAAAAGGGTGCTAATACCTTCCCTTTTCATAATTTACCCTCTGAACTCAAGAAACAATCTCAAAGGTCTTTCCTGTGCTTTTTCACCTTTCCTTTTGGATAAAATAAAAGTTGGTGGCGACTCTTGCTAACCGCAACATTTGCGATCAAACGCAAAACACCCAAGTCAGTTCTCCCACAAATTCAAAGTACCATCTTTGCAAGGTACGATGGGGTTTCTTGTCCCAAACTTCATTTGAAATCTTATGTACACAAGATATAGCCGCACACTGCTGATAAGAAGCTATGGGTTCACTTTTTCCAAGAGAGCTTGGATGGAACACAACTTGAATGGTTTTATCAGTTAGATGGTTCTCGTATCAACACTTGGGAGGATCTAGCTACTGCCTTCTACCATCAGTATCAATACAATGCCGACTTTGCGCCAACAAGGGTTCAGTTACAAGATATGACCATGGGAAAGAATAAAGGATTTAAGGAATATGCGCAAAAGTGGAGAGACCTTGCTAGTAGAGTCCAACCTCCCTTGACTGATAGGGAGCACATCGACATGTTCATGGGCACTTTATCTGGTCCTTTCTTTAATCTGTTGGTTGGCTGCTCTTCTTCTGGTTTCACCGAATTAATCTTAACCGGTGAAAGAGTTGAAAGTGGCATCAAAAGTGGGAAGATCTCTGTGGCATCTACCTCCACCATCAATCCTATCAAGAAACCTTTTGCTGCAAAGAAGGAAGTTAATGTTGTGTATGGGGCAAGGGCCCATACCAAGAAGAATGATCGTCCGTCTATCAATGCTGTCCGAATCTCCAATCCAACTCCTACTCCAAGACCATCTGCAAATCATCAACATTTTGAAACTCCAAGAAGACAATTTATGAGGTTAGGCATGTCACTGTCTCAAGCCCTTCAACATTTGCTCAAGGCTAATTTAGTGATGTTGCGCAATCCTCCCGCCAACCATGACACCTCGTCACCAAAGTATAATCCAAATGCTAAATGTGATTACCATTCAAACAGCCCCGGGCACGAGACTGACCAGTGTTAGGCCTTGAAGAACAAAATCCAGGATTAATTGATAACAAAACTATTGAATTTGATCCTCCTCCAATGCCGAATGTAATTACCGCTCCAATGCCGAAGCATGACAAAGGTGTTAATGCTATCGAAGATATAATTTTTGTTAACTCTGTTGAAGATTTGACTACTCCGCTGAATATAATCAAGAACAATCTGTTGAAAGCTGGGATCTTCCCTGGATGTGAAAAAGACTGTGTGTGTTATACAAGACGACTCGATGAATGTGAAGAGCTAAAGAAAGGCATACAACACCTGATGGATAGCCACGAAATTATGTTTGAAAAGACTCCATTTGCCAAGAGTTTGATTAACAAATGTGAAGACCTCTCCATTATTACCATCTCAAATAAACCTATTAGGATCACCTCCAAAGGTCCTATTAGGATTTCAAATGAACCCACCATTGCTCCATTAATAATTACCAATCCTAGACTGATTCCTTACTCTTCAAATAAAGCGGTAGCATGGAATTACGGTGTTGAGGTGTTCTATCATGGGATTAAACAAGATGCATGGGTCGGAGAAGAAAAAGATGATGACGTCGGCAACATAGTTGGCTCAAGCAAAGTAACTAGAACTGGGAGAATATTCTCACCCAATATCTCACCTCTAGTAGGTACAAAGACGCCCATCCGCATTACTGCCGCCAAGCCAAGTACCGAGGCAAAAGGGAAAGGGAAGGTTGTTGAGCCTGATGTGATTGAAGTACCCTCCAAGGACGTAACTAGTGACGAACCCTCCACTCGCGAGATGAATGAGATTTTAAAGATCATAAAAAGAAGCGACTTCAAGATTGTAGAACAGTTGGGGCAAACCCCCTCTAAGATTTCAATGTTTTCATTTTTGCTTTTCTTCGATGCCCATGCTAGAACATTAATCAAGTTCCTGAAAAAAGCTCATGTCCCCCATGAGACAACAATAGACTAATTTGAGAATTGCGTGGCTAGCCTAACAACTGATAATGGCTTGGGGTTTTCAGATGCTGACTTAACACCTCTCAAGAAGAATCACAATAAAGCTTTACATGTTTCTATCGAGTGCAAAGGGACTACCTTAGCACATGTGCTAGTCGACACTAGTTATTCTCTGAATGTGTTACCCAAGGGGGCATTAGACCGTCTTAACTGTGAAGATTTAATCTTGAAGCCAAGTGATATCATCGTAAGGGCGTTTGATGGATCAAAAAGGACTGTTCATGGGGAAGTAGATCTTCCAATCAAAGTGGGCTCCCAAATCTTCAACTCCACCTTCTATATTATGGATATTCTCCCTGCCTATTCTTTTCTGTTAGGTCGCCCGTGGATTCATAAAGCTGGGGCAGTGACCTCAACCCTCCATCAGAAACTCAAATATCCAGTCAAGGGAAGAATAGTCACCGTCTGTGGGGAAGAAGAGTTTATGGTGAGCCACCTTAACTCTTTCAAGTATGTAGAGATGGACGGAGAATTCATTGAAACCCCATGTCAAGCCTTTGAGGTTGTACCACCGATGATTGCTGCTACTAAATGTTCTTCTGATGAGTCCAAAGCAGTCAAGGCCACGCCAAAGATGGTTTCAGTCAAGGATGCCCGCGCGGCAATTGAAGAAGGAAACTGTGATACTTGGGGGAAACTCTTTGATATCCCTTTTAAAATGGACAAGTTTGGGTTGGGCTTCACTGGCAAAGCTCAGAAAGAAGTGAGGCATGCTCGTGCTGGAAAGCCACCTCTCCGCATTGGAAGCCATGAAGTCAACACCGTGGGTGACTCTGAAGAAGAAGCCGCATTTGAAGAATGGGTGTATCCAACTACTACGGAGCTGAAGAATTGGCATACAAAGGATTTTATGCCCATCTCCTTCATTGAGGAGTAATCTACTTGTTATTGCTTTTCTTTCAATTCAAGAACATGTTGTCTGTAATATTTTAACAATGACTTTTCAGCCATTTTCCTGGCCCGGGGCACTTTGGTCCATTTGTCAAGGGTTTTATTTATGTTCATCTAATCATAGGATCATTCAGTACATTGGACTCTTTTGCATTCAAATATCCGTGTTCATTGTCTTTCTTTTCTTACAAATACATTTTTCAAAAAAAATAACCATGTATCTTACATGCACACACACACTCTCTTGCAGGTCCACATCCACTCTGGATCCTATTGACAATGACTCTACTATTGCTGACTATGACTTTGAATGTCCTATCAACCAAGCCGAAGATGAAAGCGAGAAAGATTGTGACATACTGGGAGAACTATCCATACTTCTATTACAAGAGCAAAAAGCTATTCAACCGCATGAAGATTTAGTTGAAGTTATCAACCTGGGTACTGAGTCAGATAAGAAGGAAATCAAGATCGACACTAACTTGGAAAGCCGTGTCAAGAGTAGGTTAGTTCAGATGTTGCATGATTATGTGGAAGTTTTTGCTTGGTCTTATGAAGATATGCCTGGGTTGGATACCGACATCGTAGTTCATCGTCTGCCAATAAAAGAAGATTGTCCTCCTGTTAAGCAAAAGGTTCGCCGCATGAGGCCTGATATGTCTGAAAAGATCAAAGATGAAGTGATGAAAAAATTTGATGTAGGGTTCCTAGCTGTGACATCCTATCCTCAATGGGTTGCCAATGTGGTTCCAGTTCCAAAGAAAGACGGGAAAGTTCGCATGTGCGTAGACTATATGGATCTGAATAGGGCAAGCCCCAAAGATGATTTCCCTCTACCACACATTGAAGTCTTAGTTAATAATACTGCTCAACATAAAGTGTTCTCTTTCATGGATGGCTTCTCAGACTATAATCAAATAAGGATGGCTCCCGAAGACATGGAGAAGACTACTTTCGTTACGCAATGGCGCACCTTCTGCTACAAGGTCATGTCGTTCGGACTAAAGAATGCAGGGGCAACATATCAAAGGGCTATGTTAGCTTTATTTCATGACATGATTCATCATGAGATAGAGGTATATGTGGATGATATGATTGCCAGATCATAAACCGAAGAAGAACATCTCAATCACATACACAAATTGTTCGAGAGGCTGAAGAAGTACAAGCTGAGGTTAAACCCTAACAAGTGCACGTTTGGAGTATGCTCTGGAAAGCTTCTAGGTTTTATTGTCAGCAATAAAGGCATTGAAGTTGACCCTGCCAAGGTAAAGGCCATCCAATAAATTCCAGTCCCTCATTCTGAAAAAGAAGTCAGAGGATTCTTGGGTCGTCTCAATTACATTGCCCGTTTCATATCCCACTTGACTGCTACTTGTGAACCACTCTTCAAACTCTTGAAGAAAGATTAGGTAGTCAGATGGAACGGTGAATGCCAAATCTATGCTGACAAGGTCCATGTGCCTCCTATCCCTCTGAATGTCATGATCGCTCCGTGGCCATTTGCAATGTGGGGCATTGACATGATTGGAGAGATGAAGCCCACAGCTTCCTACGGATATCGCTTCATTCTTGTTGCTATCGACTATTTTACCAAATGGGTCGAAGCCGCCTCGTTTTCCTCAGTCAACAAGAATGTAGTAGCCAGATTCATCAGACACAACCTCATTTGCCGTTATGGTATCCCCAAAAGAATCATCACTGAAAATGGGACTAACCTCAATAATGCTATGATTACTGAGCTTTCCACTCAGTTTAAGATCAAACATCACAATTCTTCTCCATATAGACAAAAAATGAATGGTGCAGTCGAAGCGGCCAACAAAAATATCAAGAAGATTATGCAGAAGATGGTAGTAACCTATAAGGATTGGAATGGGATGTTTCCGTTTTCTCTACATGGCTACCGTACTTCAGCTAGAACCTCAACTGGGGAAACTCCCCTTTCCTTAGTTTATGGCATGGAAGCTATTTTGCAGTAGAAGTTCAGATCCCCTCGCTAACGATTATGAATGAGGCAGGCCTAGGCGAAGACGAGTGGATTCAAATGAGATTGGATCAGCTGAACTTGATTGACGAAAAACGATTAGCTACTATTTTCCATGGTCAGACGTATCAAAAACAGATGATCAAGACTTTCAACAAAAAGGTCAAGCCTCGAGTATATCAAGTTGGTGACTTGGTGATAAAACACATCATTTTACCACAAGGCGACCCCAGAGGAAAATGGACTCCCACCTATGAAGGACCATTTGTTGTCAAGAGAGTTTTCTCTGGCGGTGCCATGATGTTGACTACCATGGATGGCGAGGATTTCCCACATCCCATAAATGCGGACATAGTTAAAAAAAATACTATGCATAAGAGACCCGTTAGTTTGACACACCTAAGAAAAATAAGGGCATCCCGACAAGCCAAAAGGTTTAGGTAAAAATTAGGGATATATGGAAAAGATTGTACACCCAACAAGTTGAAAACCCGAAAGGGCGACTTGGGCAAAAAAGGGTATCCTGGTGGGCTGAAAACCCGAAAGGGAGGTCCAGGAAAAAATTAAGGATTAAAAGCGTATGCCTATGTCCCGTGGAATCAATAGAGTCAATTTTATCATCAAGGGCCAAGTCCAAGAAATCCAAGATCAATCCAATTAACTTCGATCAACGACAAAGGACGTTCGAAGACATTGGGGCAATAGTAGAGTTAGAAGGCAATGAGATCATTTCACATGGCTATTTGTTTTCATTCTCAATTTTGTTTTCCTTTTGACGATTTTCTCTTACTAAGATCTCCGTCTCTCTGTACAAAAACGCCTATTCATGGGCAAAATATCATTACAAATACACTTTGAAGTGCAAAATTTCTGTCTTTGTTTTGAATGCAAATTTGTCCAATGACTAAAATTGAATGAACATATGCATATGAACATAATTAAAAAATATTTCGCACATGTGTCCTGCTAAGCAGCAGTAAGCATCTCTTTAATGTATATGAAATATCCCCAGAGTTATCTCATTATCATTATCCCCATGAGGACGGCTGCAATAAACCTTTCCCCAACATGTTTTACTTCCCAAATAATAATCGAGGAACCACAAAAACTCCCCATCCGAATTCAAATTTCCCCAACAATAATCGAGGAACCAAAATTCCCCAGCCGAGTACATCCTCCCCAACCGAGTTTGTATTCCCCCAGCATAGCCTATCTTCCCTAGCTGAGCCTGTTATCCCCAGCTGAGTGTATCCTCCACAAGCTGAGTCAGTCCTACCCGACTGAGTCTACACTCTCCAGTTTGAATTTTCCTTTCAGATTATTGCAAATAATAGGGCCACAACCCCTGATCCCCAGTAAAGCCGTCCGCAAAACCTTTACTATTTCCAAAAAGTTACCGTGAAACCTGGACCCGACCAGATAACAGTTGATCTCAATTTCAAGATACTATAAAACCTGGACCCGACCAGATAATAGTCTAACTCTTCAAAGATATAAAAGAACCTGGACTCAACCGGACCAAGGTTTAACTTCTTCTCCCCAGTAGAGTTTTCCTTTACCCCAACAAGTTGTTTTGAAGCCTGGATCCGACCAGATAGCAATCACCCTCAGAGATTTGTTGTGAAACCTGGAAACCGACCAGATAAAAACTAAATCCATAAACAGTTTATTGTGAAACCTGGACCCGACCAGATAGCAATTGACCTCGTCAACCTCAGAAATCCACAAAGCCTGGACCCGACCAGATGGAAGTTTTTTCAAACAGCTTATTTATGAAACCTGGAGCCCGACCAGATAACAATTAAATATGATCCCCAGAGAGACACTATGAAGCCTGGACTCGACCAGATAAAAGTAAAACTTTCCAAAAACCATGAAACCTAGACCCGACCAGATAGTAGTTACCACTTCAAGTTACTGCGAAGCCTGGATCCGACCAGATAACAGTTAACCTCTGTATCCCCAGCAAGTTGTTGTGAAGCCTGGATCCGACCAGATAACTATTCAATTTCAAGAAATTTTCTACAAATCCTGGAATCCGACCAGATAACAGTTAATTCATCTCTTCCCCCAGTAAGTTACCGTGAAGCCTGGATCCGACCAGATATCAGTTGACTACTTCATCCTCAGCAAATTATGAAGCCTGGATCTAACCAGATAACAGTTGACATTCAAGAGATATTCCCCAGCGAAAGCATCCTTTCAACAAAGTTTGAACATATGCATATTCTTCATCCCCAACGGCAATCAGGGATTCAACCTCCCAGAATTTCCATAGCAGCAGTCAGGGATTTATTTTCCCGGACAGAAACATACATCTCACATTCATACATCATAGCATGTACATACCATATACATTTAGCATAATACCACATCTGGTGAATACCATGCATGCATCTGCATTTTCCTAACTCTTTTTCTCACAAGTAAAACATCAAGTTTTAGTATAAATCAACAAGAGATTTGTGCTGATATTTCTTCTAATGTTTATAAACTTTCCTCCATATGGCATCTATAAGCCCATTCACTATCCATCTTCGAGTGAAAATTTCTGGACACTCTAGTGTTCAATCATCTTTCACCTTCAAGTCACGAATGGCAGATTCACCAATTTAACTCTTCAGGTTTAAGAAGATTGAACAGGGGCAGCTGTTGTACCCCAAAATTTGCCCTCTCATTTCTCAAGGATTCTCTCACAAGATCTTCTATGATGTCAAGTTTGCAGCACTCATACATCAATTTAGGCTTAGAATTGGCACAAGGGCAAAATGGTCAATTGCATATTAGAAAGTCAAACTTTGACTTTTTGGTCAACATTACATTCCAAAGATCAAACTTCATTAAGACATGCAAGAATATCAAGCTTGATCATCAAGAAAGTCAAGAAAGTCAAAAGTCAACTTGAAAAGTCAAGATTTCCAAGACTTAGAAATTTTCCAAGTGTTTTTATACATGATAATTTAATCACTTCATGCCATTCTTTCATCATGATGAAAGATGATTCAAAAGAAACTTTCAACATGAAAGTTGTAGATTTCCATGATATATACAATATTTCTTTACACAACTTCTCCTAAATATGATGGGATCTCAAGTTACAAATTCATGAAGTCATGACATTTTCATTTAACACTTGGAGAAATTTTCAACAGATTTCGGTCAGAATTTTACCCCAACTTCTTGGCATTTTTTCACATAGTTCCAAGATGATTTGTTCAAAATGGCCAACATGAAAGTAATAGAGGATGTTTCAAGCTTTCCAAAATATCCAATAGCATAAATTTATCATACTTGAGCTAGGAGATTCAAGGGCTTGAAGTTGGCCATCCATCTTTAAATTGCAAGTCATTCTAAGTGAAGAACACATAACAAAACTCTCATGATTTGCTGAATAATCTTATGTTGCAGGCTTATTTTCTTGAAAATCTCATTATAATTTAATGCTTACACCCACTCTTGAGCTATTACCCAAGTGTTTAAACCATTGTCCAAAAGATCTTTCCATTTATGGCATAAAGGCACCATTGCTATTCTTGAAAAGCAAGCTTTTTGTACAAAGTTTGTCTTGAGCCCATACCTTACTGGTTGCTGATAATACTTCACCATAAATCATGGGAAGTAGCTCCTCAATACCAGCAACTTTGGCACTTCATCTTGGGACTATGGAGTACTTAACTTAGTTTGATCTTTGTAATCCAACCAAACCATAACATGTTGTCTTATAAACCTAATCAGATCATATGCACAAACCCCTTACCTATAAATAGAAGAAGCATTTGTAAGAGAAAGAGGTTGGAAAAGGTTATAAAAATAGAGAGAAAATCCAGAAGTCTTGTTGTAAACTAGCAATCAAAAACCGTAATTGTCCAAAAAAAGCTTCCACTCTTGAGTTTTAAAGTCCAAATATTTGGAACTCTCACAAGTTGCAAGCTCTGTCTAAACATCTAAGCACCTCACATACATCACCTAGAAATTGTTCAAACTCAAGAACAAGCTTCTACAACACCTCTGTTTTCTCTTCCAATTTCAATAACAATCAAGACAACAACTCAAATTCAGAGTATAAAGATCCAACTCCAATGTAAGTTTCTTGACTTTAGTAATTCATTTTTGAAGACAAAAATGTAGTAACCATTTTCCTTGAAGCTAACCTTTTGTTTATCTTCCATTCTTTTCATTATGTGTTGAGAACTAACCCATGTATGCAGCAAAACAATATTGAAGTAGAAAAAATAACAGTATGAGTCGACGCATAGCCTTATGAGTCGATACATACTGCTTTACAGGCTCAAAATAGAAGGAAAAACAATGTATGTGTCGATACAAATCACGTATGATTCGACACATGCAGTGTATGAGTCGACACATACCATTATGTATCGACTCATACTGAGTTGATTTGGCAATACAGGGGCAAGAAAAGTTATGTGTCGATGCATGTGAGCTTGTGTCGACACATAATAGTTCAAAATGCATTTTTTCCCTTCTTTTTACACTGTTTTTATGTTTCCTTCATGGTTATTCGATATGGTTGTAATATTTAAGTTCCTACTTCATCCCCATTTGTAAATTGTACCCTCATCCCCTAAATGATTTAATAGCGTAGGACTTTACATTTCTGCAATTTAACGCTTTCAAATACAAATGCTAGTAATTAGAGTTTTGTATGGAAAGAATAAAACCAATCAATAGAAAACCCTAATCAAAGACAAAAAAAAAGCATGTAAATCAATACACTTTCACCCAAGAACCCCTAGGGTAAACTCCACTTGGTTGCCTTATACAAAATGGCCATATTACGCATGTAAGGTATCTTAGCAAAAACAAGCCAATACAAGATCATAGTCCCTCGATGACGCTATCTAAGTTGCCTTACAAATGATCTTAGTCCCTCAAAAAAGAATGCTAAGATACCTTGCAACATTGCTAATCATGGCTATACGATGACCCACGCTCGTCCCGCTTACATCCAAAGATAGGGTTGCTTACCAAATCAATGGTAAGACAACAATGTCAAAGGAAAAGAAAATGAACAAGAAAGACATTTGAGTAGGTAGATTGCTCCTAATTACTTGCTCCATCTCAAAACAAACATCCTTGCTATTTTCAAAACAAACACCTACACTTTTCATAATATCTTACAAACTTGGAAATATTTTCAAAAGATCAACATCTTTGTATACATTCTTATGAACGAGAATCATTACAAAGATTGCCTAAACAATGGCCTCTTTACAAAATACTTTCAAAAACCACACAAAGCATAATTTCAAACAAAAGCAAGTAATCTAGCAAGTAACTAAGAGCTCATGTAAAACCATGGATGAAAAAGGTGCTAATACCTTTCCTTTTCATAATTTACCCCCTGAACTCAAGAAACAATCTCAAAGGTCTTTCCTGTGCTTTTTCACCTTTCCTTTTGAATAAAAGAAAAGTCGGTGGCGACTCTTGCTAACCGCAACATTTGTGATCAAACGCAAAACACCCAAGTCAGTTCTCCCACCGTATCACAGTATGGGGTTGGTGTTTTTTAGGGGTCGCAAACGTACTTTGAATCACCTCGTACTTGGCTGGCAATAGTGATTGCGGAGATTTTGACTAAATGTGCGACGAGTCAAAATCTGTTTGAAACCCTTTTGCAAAAAATAGTTGATTAGTTTAGTTGATTGCGAAAAATAGTTTGTTTTTTGTTGAGTGTTTTTTAATCGTGTTAATTGCAAAAATTCTTGCTTAATGTATGATTATAAAAAATATTTAATGCAAAAATATATAAAATAATGCATGAGTTTTTGAATAAAATGATTTATATGTTAATATATAAATAATAATAATATTTACATATAATAATTAATAATATATAAAAATTAATAATAATTATTATTATAATATAATAATAAGAAAATATAATTATAAAAAAATGTAAAATATAAATAATTACCAGGGGGTGTATTATTAGTTATATAGTAAAATAAAGGGGTGTTAATAGTAGTCTGGCTAGGCCCAGTGTATAACCTGGACAAGGGGGTGAGTTTTGTTTTATAGTTTAGTAAAAATACAGAAAGGGGGTGCAAAGAGTAGTTGGGCTTGGCCCAATACAAAGTTGAGAGGGGTCCGAATTGATTACGTGCGGCAAGGGTGCAGGGGCTTAGCGTGTGACTTGGCCTTAAGGCCGTCAAATCTAGATCAAACGGATAAGAACAAGGGACCGTGTTAGTTACGATAGGCTAGCGCATACGGGATTGAAACAGATTATATTATTTTGTTTTAACACATCTTATATTTCCATTCCTTCTTCATTATTTTGTTTCAGTTTCAGTAACATTATCTTCTACCCCACTCCTCCTCGCTCCGTAAACCCTTCTCCTTCTAATCCTAACTCCTCTCTACTACTGGTGGCGGCTATAGAACCCTTAACCAAACTTCCATAAAATCCCAATCGATACAAAAACAAAAACAAAAAAACTAAGATGTTAACCTCGTGCGATTTCTCCGTTCTACTTTCTGAGCCTCTAAATTCCGATGCTAATCTCCTCTTCTTCTTCTCGTTTGCAGGTTTGTGAATGGTGGACGACTATGGTGTTGAAGGTGTTTCACGACGGTGGTTAGCAAGGCCGATTAGGGTTTTGGAGATCGAAACCCCAATCAATGCTTTATTCTTCTTCTGTCCTCTGTATATTCCTCAATATCCAAATCCTCCCTCTTTCTTGTAGAATCCGCCCTCTATTTATATGCTTTAAGGTTTTTGGATGATTGTCGTTTCAATCTTAGATTAGGGAAATAGAGGAATTTAGAGAGAAGTTAGGGATTTAATTTGATGTTAATTGATTAAGTTTTGTAATGTTTTTAGATGAAGATTTGGATTCTGTACAACTCTAATCGCAATGGATTTTGTATTATTTTGGATTTTGATTCACAGAAGATTATGCATTAAAATTTGATTCATTAGAGATTTGATTTGAGTATATGATTTGGTTAAATGCTGTATTTTTTAGTTGTTAACTGTAACAAATTATGGGATTTGTTTTTAGAAGAATCGATTGTGTTTAAGATTTGATTTCAACAATGCTTGTTAGTTGGCCAAAACGTGCGTTAATTTAGGACAATTGGTATAATATTTGTTTTTTTAGTTTGGACTGGCATTGATTGTTCTCAATATGGGCCCTGCGTGTTTGTGTACTCAACACAACTCATTATTTTTCTCTTTTACAGCAAAAAAGTTTTTAACATAACCAGGCCCAAATGGCCTTTTTTCCGTAACCCAATGATGATTGTCTCAAAACAAAATACTTAATGAATTAAAAAAAGTTTTTAATAAACCTAACGTTAAAGAAATATATTCTCTTTTTTTATAACAAGCCATTATATTTTAAAAAACCTTTTTAACAGTTTAATCAAAAATATAAGAAACATTTTTATAATAACATAAAAAGTTTTGAATATTAATAATAATTTTTCAAAATGACACAACAGTAAAACATTAGACGGGCTGATTGCTTAATGGGCCTGTAATTTGTACCCGCACCCCATCCTTGCTATCTAACAACGCAAATGGAAATGGACCAAGAGAAACGGGCTTATAAATTGTATTTTCACCCTCCCTTTTACTAACAACAATAATACTTAAGTGGACTTATACTTCCAATCTCACTTTTCCTTTACCACTTAAATGGGCTTATGTAAATAAACTTAATAATTGTTTGAAGTAATTTTTATTTTTGAACCGCATGGGACATTGGCCAACATGCCTCGCGATTGGGTTTATGAGTCTTTCTGATTTAGAAAGCCCCATTTTCCTGAATTTAAGTACACCCCCTAGTCTTGGATAAAGACGGGCCATCAGATACTGCTGTACCATCTTTAATTAAATATTTCTTCTATTTTAATCTTAAAAAATAAAATCGTCGGGATTGGGAAAATTTGGGGTACAACAGAGTTTAGGTTGCAAGGTGGCACCGAAGAGTGTTATGTTAGGAATGTTGGAAATTATTAATGATTTTCTGGACAGTATCAAAGAAGCTCAAAAGTTAGATGTGAAACTGGTATATTCGGTGGCTGGATTCGATCAGTCTGAGAATGATGATTTCAAGTTAGATGTGCAGGGTGTGTTGAGATTCTGTAATCGATTTTGTATTCTTGATGATGCAGAGAGGAAGAAAGTAATTCTTGAGTTGGAGGATACTTAACCTTCGTGTGAGGCTAAGTGAGTGCAATGTGGACCGTGTAATATGCTGAGCGTTGGTGTCTCATCGACAAGATCAAATGAGAGGAAAATTATGGGGGTGTTTGTAAACCTCATTGGAAATTATTGAATTATGGTGCTTTAGGTGACTGGAGTACAAATAAGAAAGGAACACTATTATAGTTAGTAACGATAGTTTATACTCCATTATGGTTGTCGGCTATCTATTGACAAATTAAAGAATTGATCACCCTTAATCTCTTGTTGATAGTAGACGAGATTGCGTTGGATGGTATAAACTTGTCTTGCTATCTTAATAGTGTGTAAAGTGATTGATGTTTTATCGTGAGGATAGTCGCTCACCATTTTGTGTAAACTAATAGAGGAGTGACTAGGAAATAGTGGAGACGTATTGAACAATTCGGAGTAGTGGGTTTATATGCGAGCTAACATCGCAAATGTGAAAGATTTAGAATATCGAGTGAACAAAGATTTTATGGTGGATGTTAAAGAAAGTCTGAAACTAGATTGAAACTTGTAAACCATATATTCGATGGAAATTTTAACGAGGACAATGACTTAAGGTGGATTATCAGAGTTGCACAGCTGAAGCGTGATGTGGTGCAATTGCTATGCGTGTACGACTCGTTAGAAGTGAAGGATTAAAACATCAGAAGCCTATGAGAATAGTGTGTCTTAATTTACATGCTTGATTTGGTGGATTGTTAATATATAGATGTTGTGCCAGGGAACTATGTTTTCTACTAAATATTTGTAGATTTTATAAGAAGATTGTTGTGGATTGTTGGTTAATGGTGAGATATGGGTATGCTTACTGAGTTATACAGTTAAGTTGATATTGTAATGATTTTGTTTTCGTTGTCGTGATGTTGTTGTTGGTTAATACAAAAGGATGAATAATACTCCATAATATGACGAAGTTGATTATGTTGGCTATGTTGATGTCACTATAAGGGTGATACGACGATATGAATAGAGTTGTTGAGAATTGACATACGTATATATAGGGGAATGAAATTGTGTATGTGTTTTGGTGTTAAAGATGCTATTGAGATGATAATATGATGTTGTATATCCAAGTATAAGTGTGTTACCACTTTATAATGTTGATATGTCAAGATATTGTTAAAGTGGTTGATAAGTTGTTAACGATTATGTCACAGAGGTGTTGAATGATTAGCATGCGTGTATTTGATTTAAATCGTGTTGAGTTATGGTTATGTCGAGAAAGTAGTGGTCGAAGTGTTGCCAAACGCGACTTAGGGATCAAAGAGTTAGGTGCAAAATTCGTGTTAAGAGTGGTAGTATCGAGTAGATTTTCGAGGATGAAAATATTCTAAGTAGGGGAGAGTTGTAACGCCCGTTAATTTAATTAATTATTTGATTAAACTAATTACAGATTAATGGTTGAAAATGTTGTTGAAAATTTTGAAGTTGCGAAGTGTCGAGAAATAATGATTTAAGTTTCTAAGTTGTTATTTGGTTGATATTTAATTGATTGGTTGATTAATATTAGCAATAATATTAACATAGATATTAGAATAATATAAGGTTTATTAGTTGGGCTCATTATTTGGTTGTATGGAGTAATAGGTGGAGTGTGAAAGTTAGGCCCAATAAGAATATTAATAATTATAAGGTTAAGCTAATTATGAGGATTAGGTTAATTAGAAGGAATAATGAAAAAGTGTTGAGTATTTTGTGGGAACGTGAGAAGTTGCAAAGTTACGGAGAAGAGGCAAAGGTTGGAAGCTAGGGCGAGAGACTTTAACCGGTAAAATAGAGCGATCTCCAATCCATGGTAAGAAAGGGGTTCTGACTATCTAATGGGTTGCATGATAAATTTTATGTGGAAAATTGGGTAAGTGAAATTGCTATGCGTTTGTATGCTGCATCTGTTTTAAGAATTAGTTTTTGTTTTACTTTGTTGAAATCGTTCATGAGTTGTGTGTATAGTAAATTACGGTATAATTGATGCTGCCGTTGGAAATTAAAAGTTGTTATGGTTGCCATAATATTCCGTGTTGTGAAAATTGATGTTGCTGAAATGGTATAAATTGTTCTGTTATGAGTCGAGTAATCGAAGGCAAATTTGAGTATTGGAATCAATTACAGAGAATTCTGCGTAAGAGAGAAACTGGAAATTGGAAAACTATATGGTGCCAAGGGGCACACAGACTGTGCCGGACGACACAGAAAGTAAAAGTGTGCCGAGGGGAACACCATTTGTACCGAGGGGCACACTAGAATATAAGGGTGTGCCGAGTGTCACACCATGTGCATAGGGCCACCTTCAAATTCCTTTACTGTGTTACTTAATTATTTTTTTTGTTAGTTCCGTAAGCATAATATTTACACGATGAAATCAATGATTAGTAACCTATAGATTTAAAATACTTTTATTAAGATATTAGAACTGAGTAATTAATTTAGTAGAACCAGTACCTAAGCATATTTAGCAGAAAGTGAATGAGTTACAGAATATTCGTATATCAGTAAATTAATTATAGTAGAGATAATTAATGCAGTTGGTATATGTATACCGCAGAATTAGATAGAAGTGTAGTATTATGTTCTCAGAAAACTAATAAGGAATATTAGTATAAATTAGAAATAATGGGACGATTGGCCGGTAATTAATTAGCAAGATTTAGTCAATTTGTCTAAATAATTATACAGAACAATTGTTGTATATTTTAGTCGATACGGTGTGTTGAATACTTGGCTGAAAAATATGAATTTCAGGTGGTATTGAATTGGTAGGCTTATGGCCAATGTTGAATTTTGTTGAGTTGTTGTGTTGTTGTGATTGTCACTGTGAATTCTTGTTGGTAATGCGAAGTTCTAGGGAATTTTAAATGATGATGAATTACCTCTATTTACTGGTAATAATGGTGATGTAGGCTTATGCCCTGTGATAGATGAGGATTATTGTGAGTATGTGATAGTGCATTCAATGAGTCATATACATTTGCATACTCTGTGTTGGCCTGGATTGGCAAACTGCGAAGAAGACTTATGCCTTCTTGATGCCTCTATTTATTGACAGATTTTTAAGTTGGGAGTTCTGCTCTAATGGTACCACATGTATGTGCATTGTAATTGAGTCACTGTTGATGTTGTATCTTGAGTTGCGGTGATGATATATTTGTTGTTGCTTTATGTTGTTGACTTGTTGTGACAAGTATTATCTAAAAGTTGTGAATTAGTAGTTATGTCGTGTTGATGTCTTGTTGTGATTAAAGTTGTTTGTAAGTTGTGAAGTGGTGATTTTATATGACCTGATCTAATATATTATTTATCATACGACTTATTATATTGTCCAATATCTCACCCCTTATGTTTGAATGTTGCCCTATGTTGGTAACGTGCAGGTAATCAAGAAGGATGGGTTTTACCTCGTTAGTTCGAGTCGGTGTCGTTGCTCTGATACGTAGCACTCGAGGGGATGAACGCTTGATGTTTAGTTGTTGATAGTTATTTTAGTTGTTGAATTTTTAAGTTGACTACATGAAATAATTGTTGTATTGAAGTTGTTTTAGTTGAATAAAAGATGTTAAGTGAATTGAAGTTGAGTATGTATATTCTGCTGCTTATCAATAAAAAGTTGTTTGATTTTAAAGAATAAATCAGGTTGTTATAGGTTCATCTGAATTAAGTGTTATGTATATGTTTTTAATGCGATTAAGTGAAGTTTGATTTTAAAAGTTGTAAATGTAGCATCCTATTTATGTTGAAATATGATTTTATTATTATCCGCCGAGTAGAATTGAGGTGTTACAAAAGGAACCGTGTAACCAACAAGAAGCCAACACTTGACATATGGAGTCAGTGTAGAATTCCCATCCTTTGTATTTGAAACCAAACAAGTAAGTATAGAAAACCTCTTGAGAAAAACAAACTTCAAATGCATTAAGTCTTCACAAAAATTGGGCAGAGTAACAGCTTTATACAAATAAATCCCCAATTGCAGACAAAGCATATAATCAAAATAACTTGCATACAAAGGAAACAAACAACCCAATATCTTGGAGTAAACCCCAAGAACTCTAGACAAAATAGCAAAAGAAGTCACCAAGGTCTCTTGGTATGTCAAGGTCTCTAATCCTAAGTCCAAGAACTCCACAACTCCAAAATGCCAAGGATAGTAACCAAATAGTTCAAGTAACATTATAGATTTTTTATTGTTCAAGTTGGTTATTAGGTATCTCCAAAAAGAAAATAAAAAGATCAAGTGAGCAAAATAAAAATGACATAAATATAAATGCTCAAGTGAGCAAAGATGAAAATAGCATTAAATGAAAATGCTAAGATAAATGGTGCTTAAAGTAAAAGCATAAAGTAAAAGCATAAAAATAAAAGTCAATTGTTAATGAGTTAGAAATTAGAGGTTAGTTGAATGACCATCTTGAATCTTGAATTTTAAAACTCATTAGAAGATTGATAAAATCAAAGCCTCTTAACAAAAAGTTTCATTTTCTTTTTGTCAAGTATATCATTCATTTCAAAATCTCAAGGCAACAAACAAATAATCAACGATGTTTAAATGATTCACTTAGTCTAAATTTTTTGAAAGTCCATTAGAGGATTGATAAGACCAAAGTCTCCTAACAATGAACCTCAAGATTAGTGGATCAAAGGTTTAAAATTAAAAATACTTGGGTTTGCAAACATAAGTTTGGGCCACGAATGATCATTTCTCGAATCGGGATAAAATTTAGCTCTATGTTAAGCAATCATAAGTGAACTTATATAGAAGTTACACCTATTTTGAGGTCGGTCAATAGAAATCTATGTGCCATATGTTTGGAGAGATGATATGTAAATTATTCTCTAACAACATATAGCACAATGAGAAAGGGATGAGATGAAGAGGGACGGGAAATATTTGAATCAAAACAATTTAATCAAAACTATCATAATAATCATTCATCCATTTTAGTGGAGTTAAACTTAACACTCAAAATCTAATTATATTAATGAAGTTTAAGATCAACAATCACATAGCATGTATATATAGAATAAATAAATTATATAAAAAAAATAAAAAGAAAATTGAGTTTTAAATTGTTTTTAAAATGAGAATAAAAGATAAAATAGCAAACTATATTCAAAGTATCAAAGAAAAATTTAAAAAGACCATAGAAAAATCAGAAATGACCTCAAATATTTTTATAAAATTTTTGGTAATTTTTTAAAACAGAAAAGTATTTTTAAATTAATTAAAATCACTTAAATGTGTGAAAAAAAGATCAAAAATAGTAGAAGTCAAAATAAAATTCTAGAAAATTTTCAGAAAGTTAGAAATAAAGAAAATGATCTTGATGAAATTTTTTAGAATTTAAAAATAACAAGAAGTATTTTTAAATAATTAAAAACAAGTCAAAACAAAGAAAAAATCACAAAAAATATCAAATCTGAAAATAAAATCATGAAAAAATAAAAATTAGAAAGATAATATTTAAACATATTTTTGTGAATTTTTTCATCATTTTTGGGTCAGAAATGAATTTTCTATGATTTTTTGAAGTTTAAAACAATTAAATATAAAAAATCAGAAAATAAAAATAAAGTCAGAAAATATGGACCATTAGATGAGAGTCAAAATGCGTTAGTAAACATATCCAATGGATCTGGCACGCTGTGCATATCATGGTCTTTTTTGGAAATCACACCAAATCATTTTTTAATAATTAAAAGTGACATAAAATCTGGCGCGTTGGATGAAGTCTGACTAGTGAAAGTAATCAGATTCATGGGTTCCTATGACACACGCATGGTAAAATAGATGCATTAGATAAAATTCAAAAAATCACATGTCACGCTATCATTGTTGAAGCACGACACGTAGGTCGTCTTCAACCTCCAGACGCCCTAAATTGAGGTTCCTCGAACTGTAAAATTAGAGAACCAGACCGGTGCCATTAGATTCGTCTCTTAAAAACAATTCCAATGGTACCCTCGCGCCAAATTTATATAAACTGTGCAAGGCTGAATTTGAAGAAAGCTAGAAAAAGCAGTGAGCATGAAAATCCCAAGTATCTCTCTCAATTCTCAATGAAAATGCAAACCGTGAGAAGTGTGAGAATCATAAGGATGAATAGAGTAGAATAGGGCTTTATTTTGTTCGATTTGATTGAAAATTCTACCTGAACCAAGTAGCTGAAAATTGCTCTGAAACTGGACTCGGTTACACGATTTAGGACACCTCAAGGCTTGATTCTTCTTCTGTTAGCTTCAGGGAAGTTCAAAGATGAAGGATCAATGAAGAAATTGGATTAAAAAGTGGAGAAAATAGGAATTCAAAAACTAAAAAAAGTGACTCATGCAGGGAGTTTGGGAGGGTGATTTTGGCTGTTCAAGCTTGCGAAAATGAGTGGAATAGAGCCTATATTTATAGGAGAAGCGAATGGAATCAAGAGGAGGGGTGAATGATGCAAATTCAAATGAATTCATACACACATGTATACACGAGCAAAGTGTGTTCACATGTGCATCAAAACTCATCCAAATGATGCGTTTTGATGCTCTAAATGATTCAAACATATTTGCTAATCATGTTTAAGTGGAAAACTCGTGGAAATTTGGTGATTAGAAGCCAAATTATGAGTTTCATATTCTGACTTTGGAGAAAACTTCAGTTTCAAGGTACCATCTTTGAATCCATGGTGTTCACATCTCGAGGGGTCTTAGGGAATAATTCTTGAAACATTTGAAATATAAGGTCACAATATTTACAATGTGAAAAGAATGAGATCAATTGGATGCTTGAGCTAAGAGTTGTAATGAGTCAAACTTGAGAAAAAGATGCTGACTTTTTGTACTTAGAAAAATTCAAAGTTTTTCTTCAAAAGTGACCTATAATGTTTTGAGTTCAAACAAGGAATTCATCCAAAATTGAGCTTTGATCATTTATGCTAGCTTGAAATAGACTTCCCAAAGAGCATTGTGAAACTTGAATCACTCAAAAATACCAAGTATTGAAAAAGTTATGGCCTTGTAAAATTTGTGAAAATTCATGAGGTGACGTATAATCTTTTCTGTTCTCAAAGTATCTTCCACTCATTTTCAAGATTTATTCATAAAATAAGAGTTGAAGTTCATATCCTTAATATCATTGTGGAAAATTAATGGGCTCAAGGAGATAAAAATTTAACAAGTTATTATTTTTTGAAGTCACCTAAGGGAATTTGATAACGTATTTAGGGGACTTGTAATCTTTCTTCATCATTAGGCATCTTCCACCCAAAATTTTCTTGAAACTCTTGAAACTATTAGTTAATAACCATTTATAGAGAAGCATGTCTTTGGAATCACTCAAAAATCTCAAAATATGAACAAGATACAACCCTTAGAAGTCCAAAACCCTAGATCCTAAAGCACCAACGTGACTTGGGAACTCTTTTCAATTTTGACAAACTTTCTTGCATAATAACATTTTCCATGTGAATAGAGGTTGTTATGGATGATAATAAGAACCCATAGCAACAATAACCACCTCCAAATATTAAGAATTGAGAGAGTTGTGCACTTGTGATCAAGAACTTGTCCAATTAGGCCAAATTTCTTCAATCAACCCTTGCATTTTTTGACTTTCTTTTACAAATTGAGGCATGATGAATCATAGTAGGCCTTATCATGATATACTTGAAAGAATATTCAATAATGAAGCTTGAATCTCAATGAAGTTTTGTTGGAGAAGGCATTGAAATAAACTCATGAACCTATGAATCAACTTGATGAAATGTGTTGTGTCCTCACCTATAATATCATCAATTAGAGAAAACATTCATTGTATTTATTAGTTAAAAGTTAATCAATACAAAACATAGATGATCACAATATACAAATCAAGGTGCTTGGTGATTCCTCATGAACAAACCTAAGGATAAGGAGAAGAACCAAACCCTAGTGTGATCTTGATATGATTGAGTTGATATGAGATGATAGAAGAATCTTAGGGGCAAAAATTAGGGTACAACAGCTGCCCTTATTTAAGTGTCTTCTATCCGGAGTGGAAACTAATGAATTATTCAAAGCAAAGTGAGTTTCAACAACAAACTATCTCCCATAATAACGATACTACCATCCATTAGAGTAACAAAATATCAATAATGAACTATCTCCCATAGATGAGACTACCATCCATTGGAGTAACAAAATCTGAACAACAAACTATCTCCTATAATGACAAGACTACCATCCATTGGAGTAACAAATCTCAGCAATGAACTATCTCCCATAATGACGAGACTACCATCCATTGGAGCAACAAAATCTCAACAACAAACTATCTCCCATAATGATGAGACTACCATCCATTGGAGTAACAAATCTCAACAAGTAACTATCTCCCATAATGACGAGACTACCATCTGTGATACGGTAGGAGAACTGACTTGAGGGTTTTGTGTTTTTGTTCACAAAACGTTGCGGTTTAGCAAGAGTCTCCACCGACTTTTCTTTTATCCAAAAAAGGAAAGGTGAAAAAGCACAGGAAAGACCTTTAGAGATGTTTTTTGAGTTCGGGGGGTAGATTATGAAAAGGGAAGGTATTAGCACCCTTTTCATCCATGGTTTTCCATGGGCTCTTAGTTACTTGTTAGATCACTTGCTTTTGTTTGAAAATTGTGCTTTTGTGTGGTTTTGAAAGTATTTTGAAAAGGTGCCATCGTTTAGGCGAACTTTTCAATGATTCCCGTTCGTAAGAATGTATGCAAAGTGTTGAGCTTTTGAAAATATTTCATGTTTGGAAAGTGTTTTGAAAGTGTATGTGATTGTTTTGAAAATAGCAAGGATGTTTGTTTTGAAATTGAGCAAGTAACTAAAATTAATCTACCTACTCAAAAGGTTTTAGATGTGTTTTTCCTCTCCTCTAGATGTTGCTACCTTACCATTGATTTGATAAGAAGCCCCATCGTTGGATGTGAAGGGACGAGCGTTGGGTCATCGTATGACCATGATAACAATGTTGTGAAATGAATTAGCACTTTTTTGTAGGGACTAAGATCATTTTGAAAAGCAACTTTAATAGCCTCATCGAGGGACTATGATCTTTTTCGATTTGTTTGTGCTAAGACATCCCACATGCATAACATGACCATTTTTGTAAGGCAACAAGTGGAATTACCCTAAGGGTGCATGTGTGCTAAGTGTATTTAATTGCATGCATTTAGTCTTTGATTAGGGATGTCTATTTGTTGGTTTTATCTTGCCATACACATCTAATTACTAGCATTTGTACAAAGCAATAAAAATGCAGGAAATAAATATCCTACACTATTACAACCATATTGAAAGGAAAGAAAATGTAAAGGCAAAAACAAAATAAAAGAAAGGAAAATGAGCTCTTCGACCCAGGCAGGAGCACCCTTCGATTTAAATTTTGTTGGCCTCCTTCGATTGGGGCTAGCACCAGTGAGGTCATGGCCTTCGATTCGATAAGTATGTGCATGGCGAAGCCTTCTGGTTCTGCCTTGTTGCCTTCTTCGACTGGAGGTAGAAAGAAGTGAGGGAATGCCTTTCGACTGAGCCTGGAACCAGTGAAGGCATGCTTTTCGTCTGGGCCTGGAAGTCAACATGGTTTTCCTCCTGGTTGTCTCTTTCGTTTGAGTTGGAAAAAGAGGGTAGAAGCCAGAAGCTTCATTTCCTATTTCCTGTTTCTTTTATTTAAAGCATTAAATGGCAACATGGCCTGAGGCCGTGCTAGTATTTATCTTGTAAACAGTTTAACAGTTAAAGCAAGTTCAGGTAAACAGAAAGCAAAATGAAAGGGTTAGCTCTGAAAAATATGTTAAAAGGCTGGAAACGAAAGGAACAATGGTATGTACATGTTTCAAATGAAAGGGAAAAATTACTATGCCATGAAATGAAAAGTTCAAAGGTAAGAATAACTTACCTTGCTTCAGGCCTTGAATGGATGTGGGACCTTGAGTGGAGGCCCAGGATGCTGGATTTAAAAGAGGGGGTTAATAGTTGTGCTTGGAACGCTGGATTCGAAGGAAGAGAAAAAGCAAGTGTGATGCTTCTTCGATTTCGAAGGAGACTGAAGTGTGGTTGTTCTTCAGAATTGAAGGAGATGAATGTGATTTTGGGCTTTTTTTTTGTGATTTCTCAAGTGTTGATGAAATTGAGAGTTTTTTGTTATGTTTGAGAGAATTTGGGGGATTCGTTCCTCTGGTCCAAAGATCCTCTTCCTCTTTGTGCGAGAAAGGTTTTTGGGAAGCTTGGGAAGCAAAAATAATAAAATAAGGCTCAGCTGGAAAGTAAGTGTCCACTTGTGCCATAAAAGCAAGATGAATGGTTCAGATGGGTTGCTTCTTTCTGAAGGAAAACAGGCGCAAGGCTCAAGACAAACTTTTCTAAAAGGTAGTATTATTCTATTAAGTGCAAGTGGTCTTGGACAACAAATGGGTAAAGGCCTATTTTATCTTGCATAAACAATTAAGTATAGGGTGAGTCATAGGTTGGAGGCCTGAAAAGGGAAAACACGTAGCCTAGCCTATGGGTATAAATGTTCAACTTGATCTTTTGAGTCGAATCCTCCATCTTTCTACACCTTTCGACCAGACTAGAACAACACAACATTCGTTTTCACCAGTTGTGTGTCCTTCGAATGAACCAACTGTGTGTTCTTCGAATGACCCTTTTTTGCTAAATATGCCATTTTGAGTCTTCTTGCTTTTAATAACTTAGGCCCAAACCTTCGACCAGACTCCAAAGTAAGAGAACAATTATTCCCTAACTATGGCAAGTCCTTCGAATGGACCACCAAGTTGTGTGTCATAATGCAGGACTATGGCGTGTCGAAGGGTTTGCAGATGGATTTAAAGGTGATATGAAGGCGCATTTGAATCATACATGAAGATGAATTTGAAAGTCACGGGAAGGTAGCCATTCATCCAATCAAAAACTTATGAATCCAAGGCCAACAGGTGAGGGGCGAATGGTGTAATCGAATGACACTTTTCAGAAGGTTATTAACTTCTGAATCGAAGGAAGCTTTCAGAAGATTATTGACTTTTTGAATTGAAGAAAACCAAAAGGAGGCCTTTACTTCCTGAGTCGAAGGACATTCCTGAGTCGAAGGACATTCCTGAGTCGAAGGACACTATTTCAAAGGAAAACAAAAACTCAATTTAAGCTTGTGTGAAGATCATTTCCTTCTGAATCAAATGAGACCTATTTGAAGTCACATGCCCAGACGAAAGAGGCACGCTAGCAGCAACTTTTGAGCAATCGAAGTAGGTGCAAAGTCCAACCGAGGGGGCTGAATCGAAGGAGATCTATTTTCCTCCAAATTCGTCAAAATGTTATTTTTATCTGTTTTCTCACTTTTTGACAGTTTCCTTTTAATTCTGGTGCTGGAAAATCCCAATGTACTTTGTGCAAGCTTGAACCTTGAGAATCCTTGTGAGAAAAGCCTTGAAAAATGAGAGGGCAAATTTTGGGGTACAACAGCTGCCCCTGTTCAATCTTCTTAAACCTGAAGAGTTAGATTGACGAGTTCTGCCATTCATGACTCGAAGGTGGAAGATGATTGGACACCAGAGTGCCCAAAAATTTTCACTCGGCGATGCGATGATAGGAGGAATGGGCTTAAAGATGCCATTTGGAGAGGTGATAAAATCTTGTCTGAGATGGGCTTGTAGATGCCATCCAAGATTGCTTGTTGAATTATAATTTGTAAGTTGAAAGAATGAGTATCAGAATTGCGTCCATGTCTGGAGTGTATCTGAACTGTATCAAAAGGTGGGTTGTTTGGTGATGAGTCCGTGTAAAACTGCATCTGAAATTTCCTAAGAAGGAACCTGTGTAGGGTTGCCTGATGATGAGTTCGTGTAAAAATTCATCCTGTGTAGGGTTTCCTGATGATGAGTCTGTGTGAAACTGCATCTTGGAAGGAAGGAACCTGTGTAGGGTTGCTTGAGATGAGTCCGTGTGAAACTGCATCTTGGAAGGAAGGAACCTGTGTAGGGTTGCCTGATGATGAGTCCATGTGAAACTGCATCTTGGAAGGAAGGAACCTGTATAGGGTTGTCTGATGATGAGTCCGTGTGAAACTGCATCTTGGAAGGAAGGAACCTGTGTAGGGTTGCCTGATGATGAGTCCGTGTGAAACGGCATCTTGGAAGGAAGGAACCTGTGTAGGGTTGCCTGATGATGAGTCCGTGTAAAACTGCATCTTGGAAGGAAGGAACCTGTGTAGGGTTGCCTGATGATGAGTCCGTGTGAAACTGCATCTGGAAAGGAGGAAACTGTGTAGGGTTGCCTGATGATGATTCCGTGTGAAACTGCATCTTGGAAGGAAGAAACCTGTGTAGGGTTGCCTGATGATGATTCAGTGTAAAACTGCATCTTGGAAGGAAGGAACCTATGAAGGGTTGCCTGATGATGAGTCAGTGTAAAACTTCATCTAGAAAGGAGGAACCTGTGTAGGGTTGCCTGATGATGAGTCCGTGTGAAACTGCATCTGGAAAGGAAGGAACCTGTATAGGGTTTCCTGATAATGAGTCTATGTAAAACTTCATCTAGAAAGGAGGAACCTGTGTAGGGTTGCCTGATGATGAGTCTGTGTGAAACTACATCTGGAAAGGAGGAATCTGTGTAGGGTTGCCTGATGATGAGTCCATGTGAAATTGCATCTTGGAAGGAAGGAACCTGTGTAGGGTTGCCTCATGATGAGTCAGTGTAAAACTGCATCTTGGAAGGAAGGAACCTGTGTAGGGTTGCCTGATGATGAGTCCGTGTAAAACTGCATCTTGGAAGGAAGGAACCTGTGTAGGGTTGCCTGATGATGAGTCTGTGTAATACTTCATCTGGAAAGGAGGAACCTGTGTAGGGTTGCCTGATGATGAGTCCGTGTGAAACTGCATCTTGGAAGGAAGGAACCTGTGTAGGGTTGCCTGATGATGAGTCCGTATGAAATTGCACCTTGGAAGGAAGGAACCTGTGTAGGGTTTCTTCATGATGGTTGAGTAGATAGTTGTCCTGTCTGATTTTAGTTGTTAATATTTTGACCTGAGAAAGAAAGATAGTTTTCCTGGCTTGTTACAGGCGTTAATCTTCAATCTCTTCATGTAGATAGTTTTCCTGGCTTGTTACAGGTATTAATCTACAATTAGTCATCCACCGATAGTTTTCCTAGCTTGTTACAGGTATTAATCTGGAATTTGAAAAGGTTGTTGGTAGCCATCTGTTGATTGACCTTTTCCTGAAAAGGTAAAACGTTAGCTGTATGCAATGTCATGATGTATGAAATGCATGATGTCATGATGTTCTCAAAATAAATGAGATGGCGTCGTATGCACTTATCATGCATGTGAATAGGATGTATGAAATGTGAAATGTTTAATGAATGTATTTTTGTCTGGGAAAATAAATCCTAGACAAATGCCGAGGAACCGTTAAATCCTGGACTATTGTTGAAGAGTTGGTGTGTCTTCAAACTTTGCTTAGAATGTTTCCATTGGGGATTCCTGTTTTGTTGTTTGAGGAGAAATCCGTTGGGGGATATTGAAAACTCTGTGGGGAGCATGTTTATTCCTGCTTGGGAAAATAGTTTAGGAGTCTTAGTCATTCGTTGCTCTACTGGGGAGTCGAAGTTGAACTGATATCTGCTCGGGTCCAGGTTTCGCAGTAACTTGGGGGATTATAGAATAGTCTACCGGGGAAGAGGAGTTGTGGTCCTTTGATTTGTAGTAGTCGGAGAGGCAAACTCAAGTTGGGGAATCCTACCGTTTGTTGGGGAAATAAACCTTGTTGCCGGTCTGCTTGAGAGATGACGACTTCGTTGGGGAAAGTATTCGAGGATTTTTGAGGTTGTCTTAGCTGGGGAAAGGTGTTCAGAGATTAAACTCTGGCTGGGGAGTCATCCTATGAGAAGGACTTTGGGGAGATTCGTCATTGCCCCTAGTAGACAATGTTTGTGGCTTTGACAAAAATGTTTGACTATACGTAACCCTTTGTCGGGATTGACGTTCAATGCCCCAAGTGATGGAGATGGAGACTTGCCCTTGGTTACCTGCAATTCTTGAGAGATTTCTTGGCATCTTGACTGGACTGCCCCATGTGTGCTGGATAGTGAAATGTCATGTCCCCTTGTTGATAAGAGATTTGTCAATGGAAGTGTCATCCTTCTTGAATTGATTTTGTTCACTGAGAGAGCTTTCGTTCACTGGATATTCATTGTGTGAATTTCTCCGCTGTCGAACAAATAGCCATATGCAAACAGTGATATTCAAGTAATGAAAAGTTTATGCTCGTCTTGAAGTTTTGAAAAATGCATTTTTAGCAGGTAAATAAATTTGTAATTCAACTTTGGATTTTGAGTAAAGCCTTACAGGAGTTAGGATACCTTTTGTAACAGTATGCTTTCGAACTAACCCATGCTTCAATTAGGACTTTTGAAGGGTTGTAACGTGGCTTGGATCACGGTTTAAGAAACAAAGGATAAAGGCTCAAAGTGTATTTGTATCCACCCGTTCTTCGTGATGTTCTTCAGTCCTAAACTCAGCTAATTGTGTGTTTGAACTCCAATTGAGTCTGGAATGACGTTTCAGTGATGGTTCAGACAAGTTAAGCTTATCAAAAGGCAATCATTTTTTGCAACCTTTTTCATGTTGTTGAGGATTTGTATTGACCTCTTTTGGATTTGTTATCCCTGATTTTTGCCTGAGTGTTCTTGTTTTGAGATTACAGTCAGCGGGATGCCCTAGTTTTATTAAGTCTCCTTTGTAGGTTTTGATTTAGTGGGCTGTTGTTTTTGAGAGATAATGACTGCCTATGTGATAGGGAACCATCACCGTCTTTTGATTCTAGAGGAATTTTTTTGATGTCATTCGTTGTATTACGAGATGAGAGTTTACGGCTTAACGCGCGTTTTAATTAACTGAGAGACTACCCTGCCCCATGTTTTGATTAAAGGTTTCAATTTGTGTTAAAATAGAAAACTTCTACTTCTTTGGCTCGAAGGGGTTGACTAGGGATTATCTTCCTTATAACTCAAGTGTTTAGGATTTGAAAGAATGCCTGTACATCGTCAGCAAGGTCTGTCCAAAAGCATATTGTATGAGATGAAGGCATTATTTTCGTCATCCTCCCTCTAAAGGCTTGTAACTTTTAGCAAGAGTTGAATGTCATAAAGAGAGTAAAAAACATAGTTTAAATGTAATGAAAATGAGTGGATCAGATCAAGATAAACATATGAAATGCATTAATGAAAACAAAGTTTGACATTAATAGATAATTGTTTGAATAACAAAAGAGATTACAATTGAAAATTCAAATGAAACAAAAGCCTCTTTGTTTGAGTTTTTTTTTCACTCTAGCTGGCGAGCCTTTGAGGGACGGTAGAAGAACTCAATCTGGCTGTCTTGTGTGAACTCCAGCATTCTTCTGTCAATCAAGTCTTGGATCTTATTTTTCAAAGCCCAACAGTCATTCGTATCATGCCCAGGATTATTGGAGTGGTATGCACATAATGCATTGGGATGATAGCTAGGAGAAGAGGTATTGGGATTCCGAGGAGGATCCCTTAATGTGACCAAATTTAAGTTCAGCAGGTGTTGTAAGACCTGTGATATAGGCATGTCGAGTTTGGTGAACTACCTAACGGCTGGGACCTGTTTACTTCGGTTACCCTGTCCTTGTTGACGAGGTGGTTGTTGGGTTTGTGACGCGGAAGCAAATTGGGGAGTTCTTCTCTCGGCTTCTTGTCTCAAGGGAGGCTGAATGATGACTTGATCCCCAATCCTAGATGTTTGCCCCATTTGGTTACATCCATCCCGACGAAGCTTGTTGATGAGGACCCTCATCTCTTCTTGTCCTTGTGCCAGATTTTGGATAAGAGCCATCTGGCCCACCAGTTGTCCTATCATTTGGACCTTTATTATGGCTATCTCGGTTTGTAGTCGTTCCAACTGGTCATCTTTGTTGTCCCCAGGATTTCCCAGGATCATGCCCCTGGTGAGGAGCGCCTTAACCTCTTCTTGTCCCTTGGATAGGTTCAAGAACATCTCTTGAAGTTGAACGTTTTGAGCCTGGATGTCCTTGATAGTCTGCTCTAGAGCTATCTCTACTGAAATAAACAGTAGGAAGATAAGGAAACCTGTACGGGAGAAACCTGTCATGATATGATGCATGATATGTGGATGCATGTTTTCAAGGATATCGCAGGGTAAACAAAAGAAACAGTTAGAAGTTGAACTTTGATCAACATATTTGATTGGAGAACTTTGTATCGGTGGATGTCTTTCCACGAGAATCAAGCTCACCATGTCAAGTGGGTCATAGCCCTTGACTCAAGTTTGTTGTACTTGATCTTTGATGGAGTTTGGTTAGAGGAAAATAAATCCTCTTGTCCCTTAGACATCTGGTTCAACGTGGCCTGCATCATAGGCCCTTGAGATCCTTGAAATGGTTATTGAAAATGTTATGATATGATGTTATATACAAGTATGCAAAGTAAGCAAGTTTATATGCAAATAAACATATACACACAAAGCAGACAAATCCTTAGATTTAGGCTTGCATGGAGTTTGTAGGTAAGTACCCTCTTGAAGTTTAGTTGGTTAAACCTGTCCTAGTTAATAGTAACCGGGTTCTAAGGGATCTCAATATCACTAACCTTTCCCACAAGCTTCATTCAATAAGCAATTGACTCGCAACCGAACAAAACTCAAGGGTCAAGCCTCAATGAGTGTAGCATCGAGTATCTACCAACTTCGGACTGCACCAAAGCCGGTCATCTCACTACGTCCTAATGGCCAAGTTGGTCAAGTAAGGTTCTAAGGTCAGTTGATCCTTTACGACACCACACAGCGGCCCCGTACTCTCCTTGACTGACTCAAGGGTTACCGGTACCAACCAAAGTGCCACATCAATGTAGCTACTGCTTCAACCATGTTGGTATACCCCACACTGTTCCCTCACAGTTTATTGTCACTTACCTAAAAAGGTGTCCCCAAATCCGGGTGTAGGATTTAATACAAACCCAAACAAGGAACCAAAATGTAAAGCAAACAAATCAAGCAATGTAAGCAAGTAAATGTGATCTAACATTAAGGTAACCCCACTTTTAAGAAATTTCCCAACAGATTCGCCAGTTCTGTGATACGGTGGGAGAACTGACTTGAGGGTTTTGCGTTTGTGTTCGCAAAATGGTGCGGTTTAGCAAGAGTCGCCACCGACTTTTCTTTTATCCAAAAAAGGAAAGGTGAAAAAGCACAGGAAAGACCTTTAGAGTTGTTTTTTGAGTTCGGGGGGTAGATTATGAAAAGGGAAGGTATTAGCACCCTTTTCATCCATGGTTTTCCATGGGCTCTTAGTTACTTGTTAGATCACTTGCTTTTGTTTGAAAATTGTGCTTTTGTGTGGTTTTGAAAGTATTTTGAAAAGGTGCCATCGTTTAGGCGAACTTTGCAATGATTCCCGTTCGTAAGAATGTATGCAAAGTGTTGAGCTTTTGAAAATATTTCATGTTTGGAAAGTGTTTTGAAAGTGTATGTGATTGTTTTGAAAATAGCAAGGATGTTTGTTTTGAAATTGAGCAAGTAACTAAAATTAATCTACCTACTCAAAAGGTTTTAGATGTGTTTTTCCTCCTCCTTTAGATATTTCTACCTTACCATTGATTTGATAAGAAGCCCCATCGTTGGATGTGAAGGGACAAGCGTTGGGTTATCGTATGACCATGATAGCAATGTTGTAAAATGAATTAGCACTTTTCTGTAGGGACTAAGATCATTTTGAAAGGCAACTTTGATAGCGTCATTGAGGGACTATGATGTTTTTCGATTTGTTTGTGCTAAGACATCCCACATGCATAACATGGCCATTTTTGTAAGGCAACAAGTGGAATTACCCTAAGGGTGCATGTGAGTGTATTTGATTGCAGGCATTTAGTCTTTGATTAGGGTTGTCTATTTGTTGGTTTTATCTTGCCATACACATCTAATTACTAGCATTTGTACAAAGCAATAAAAATGCAGGAAATAAATATCCTACACTATTACAACCATATTGAAAGGCAAGAAAATGTAAAGGCAAAAACAAAATAAAAGAAAGGAAAATGAGCTCTTCGACCCAGGCAGGAGCACCCTTCGATTTGCATTCTGTTGGCCTCCTTTGATTGAGGCTAGCACCAGTGAGGTCATGGCCTTCGATTGGATAAGTATGTGCATGGCGAAGTCTTCTGGTTCTGCCTTGTTGCCTTCTTCGACCGGAGGTCGAAAAAAGTGAGGGAATGCATTTCGACTGAGCCTGGAATCAGTGAAGGCATGCTTTTCGTCAGGGCCTAGAAGTCAACATGGTTTTCCTCCTGGTTGTCTCTTTCGTTTGAGTTGGAAAAAGAGGTTAGAAGCCAGAAGCTTCGTTTCCTATTTCCTGTTTCCTGTTTCTTTATTTAAAGCATTAAATGGCAACATGGCCTGAGGCCGTGCTAGTATTTGTCTTGTAAACAGTTTTATAGTTAAAGCAAGTTCAGGTAAATAGAAAGCAAAATGAAAGGGTTAGCTCTGAAAAATATGTTAAAAGGGTGGAAACGAAAGGAACAATGGTATGTACATGTTTCAAACGAAAGGGAAAAATTACTATGCCATGAAATGAAAAGTTCAAAGGTAAGAATAACTTACCTTGCTTCAGGCCTTGAATGGATGTGGGACCTTGAGTGGAGGCCCAGGATGCTGGATTCGAAAGAGGGGGTTAATAGCTGTGCTTGGAACGCTGGATTCGAAGGAAGAGAAAAAGCAAGTGTGATGCTTCTTCGATTTTGAAGGAGACTGAAGTGTGGTTGTTCTTCAGAATTGAAGGAGATGAATGTGATTCTGGGCTTTTTTTTTGTGATTTCTCAAGTGTTGATGAACTTGAGAGTTTTTTGTTATGTTTGAGAGAATTTGGGGGATTCGTTCCTCTGGTCCAAAGATCCTCTTCCTCTTTGTGCAAATGAAATCTCTATTTATAGAGAAAGGTTTTTGGGAAGCTTGGGAAGCAAAAATAATAAAATAAGGCTCAGCTATAAAGTAAGTGTCCACTTGTGCCATAAAAGCAAGATGAATGGTTCAGATGGGTTGCTTCTTTCTGAAGGAAAACAGGCGCAAGGCTCAAGACAAACTTTTCTAAAAGGTAGTATTATGCTATTAAGTGCAAGTGGTCTTGGACAACAAATGGGTAAAGGCCTATTTTATCTTGCATAAACAATTAAGTATAGGGTGAGTCATAGGTTGGAGGCCTGAAAAGGGAAAACACGTAGCCTAGCCTATGGGTATAAATGTTCAACTTGATCTTTTGAGTCGAATCCTCCATCTTTCTACATCTTTCGACCAGACTAGAACAACACAACATTCGTTTTCACCAGTTGTGTGTCCTTCGAATGAACCAACTGTGTGTTCTTCGAATGGCCCTTTTTTGATGAATATGCCATTTTGAGTCTTCTTGCTTTTAATAACTTAGGCCTAAACCTTCGACCAGACTCCAAAGTAAGAGAACAATTATTCCCTAACTATGGCAAGTCCTTCGAATGGACCACCAAGTTGTGTGTCATAATGCAGGACTATGGCGTGTCGAAGGGTTTGCAGATGGATTTGAAGGTGATATGAAGGCGCATTTGAATCATACATGAAGATGAATTTGAAAGTCACGGGAAGGTAGCCATTCATCCAATCGAAAACTTATGAATCCAAGGCCAACAGGTGAGGGGCGAATGGTGCAATCGAATGACACTTTTCAGAAGGTTATTAACTTCTGAATCGAAGGAAGCTTTCAGAAGATTATTGACTTTTTGAATTGAAGAAAACCAAAAGGAGGCCTTTACTTCCTGAGTCGAAGGACATTCCTGAGTCGAAGGACACTATTTCAAAGGGAAACAAAAACTCAATTGAAGCTTGTGTGAAGATCATTTCCTTCTGAATCAAATGAGACATATTTGAAGTCACATGCCCAGACGAAAGAGGCACGCTAGCAGCAACTTTTGAGCAATCGAAGGAGGTGCAAAGTCCAATCGAAGGGGGCTGAATCGAAGGAGACCTATTTTCCTCCAAATTCGTCAAAATGTTATTTTTATCTGTTTTCTCCCTTTTTGACAGTTTCCTTTTAATTATGGTGTTGGAAAATCCCAATGTCCTTTGTGCAAGCTTGAACCTTGAGAATCCTTGTGAGAAAAGCCTTGAAAAATGAGAGGGCAAATTTTGGGGTACAACACCATACATTGGAGTAACAAATCTCAACAATAAACTATCTCCCATAATGACGAGACTACCATCCATTGGAGTAACAAATCTCAACAACGAATTATCTCCCATAATGGCGAGACTGCCATCCATTGGAGTAACAAAATCTCAACAACGAACTATCTCCCATAATGGAGAGACTACTATCCATTAGAGTAACAAATCTCAACAACAAACAATCTCTCATAATGACGAGACTACCATCCATTGGAGTAACAAAATCTCAACAACAAATTATCTCCCGTAGACGAGAGTAACATCCATTGGAGTAACAAAATCTCAACAACAAACTATCTACCATAATGACGAGACTACCATCCATTGGAGTAACAAAATCTCAACAACGAACTATCTCCCATAATAACGAGACTACCATCCATTGGAGTAACAAATATCAACAACGAACTATCTGCCATAATGACGAGACTACCATCCATTGGAGTAATAAAATATCAACAATGAACTATCTCCTATAATGACTAGACTACCATCCATTAGAGTAACAAAATCTCAACAAAGAACTATATCTCATAATGACGAGACTACTATCCATAGGAGTAACAAAATCTCAACAACAAATAATCTTGCATAATGATGAGACTACCATCTATTGGAGTAACAAACATGAATCTTCTCTGGGAACTAACAAACTTACTGGGGAAGTGCAGGTTGCTCAAATAAAGAGACCTGCCATCTGTTGTTATTATAAGAAACCCTTTGAGAAAAGAAATATGACTTTTCTGGGGAAATACCGATATATTCCTGCTGAGGAGATAAAGTATTCTTGTGCAAAAATAAATGCACATTCTCAAATTCGGGCCTAAAGCCTATAAAAATCATAATAATAATGTTGTCGGGAACCACAAATTCAAACCAGAAATAAACCAGAGTGAAACAGTCAACCAAGATAGCACCTGATGAGAGATAAACTCAAAAAAAGATCATATTCCGTCCAGATAATAAGTTGAATAAGAAGGCTAAAGCAAAATTCTTCCACGAGGGATAACTCAGTGGGGGGTAATTGAAAGAATATACACTTTCTGCTTAAGGTCGACACTCTATTAGAGAGAAGGTAACATAACTCTGCAAAATAGGGTAATATGCCAACAAAAACATAAATGAATGCAAATGATCAATGAATTTTAAATTCAGCTATGCATGATGTATGTGTGAATGTATGAATGTTGTCATGTATATGCTGACAAAACAGGCATACAGTAATGGGGATGACCAGATAAAACGAGCTTGGGTAAGGTCAGCACTCGGCTAAATCACATCCAGGAGGAAAATTTCACAAGAAAGTAAGCACCAACTAAGGAAACAAATTCCTATTTCCTGGCTTAACTTCACTGGGAAAAAACATAATCCAAAAATAATCAAGTCAAAACAGTAAATCAAAACAGATACAGGGATATAACACCCTCCTCCTAACTTTAATAGGGAACATCACACAAACTTCAATGGGGAAGATAATGTTTCTACGTCTAGACTTCCACTTGAGATAAAAATATCAACTTCATTAGGGCAGATGAAAACCATATCATCGAGATACCAACTGGGGATCTTGTGCTGCCTTCAATGGGAGGACAATACCACATCGTCGAGAGGAGCCAAAAATACATTCTTTAATACTAAGAGCAATGATTACACAAACTTCTCTGGGGAGAAATCACGAAACCTCATGGGAATAACAACTTTCAGAGGGAAACATTATCTCAGCTTTACTTGGATATTTATGAAGTCAAACAATACAATAAGGAATCAAAATTATGTGGATTTTAAATAAAACCCAGCACTTGGCGGGAGAAAACCCAAAAAAAGTTGAAAACTATTTCAACACTTCTTAGAAAAGATATTGCCCTTGTTTAGTTTCCTGGGAAACAAACAACAACAATAATGCCATTACTGGAAAGGGCGATGTTTTGCAAATTATTCCACCGCATCATACAAAGGGAGAAGGAACTTCCGTCATATGAGTGAAAACCTCACTGGGGAATTTGGGATAGAGGTTTCAAACCATGCAAACTCGAAACCAAAATAATTAATCTGGAGAAAAACAAATGAACCAAGACTTGACTAGTGAAAATGGGATCAAAAACCTAACATCGCACCATACATCAATTGGTACCATCTCCAACCATTTGAGAAACAAAAAGAAGATCATACTCATATCAGTGAAAGTGACCTGAGAGAACTTTCCTGGGGAACATATACTTCCAAAATTTTAGAGCTCGTCCATCCTCGGAATCACTATTTCTGTTTTTCTTGAGTCACAAAATCTAAAGTAAAAGTAATTTGTAAATTCTTTCCAAAAACAATTTTATTATTAAATCTCTTTGTTTTGAAAATTACCATTATTAATAAATGGAGTCTTTGTAAGCAGAATACAATGAGGATTGCAAAGAATTGGATAAAAGCTCAAACTTTATTAATAGAATGGTAGTCTTCGAATGGTGAGACTCCATAGATGATTACAAAGTTTAGAAAATGGTAATATATTGGAAAAGATACATCGAAATAAAATGACCACTATTCCTCCTAACAACTTTGAATTCCTAAGCAGCAAATTCTGTTGAAGTGTGGTAAGGATCTAAGAAGATTGTTGCTTCAATGATCAAGTCTTATATGACACAGTTACTTGCCAAGGGAATCCCTAACTTTTTCCTAGGATGCCCTTGCGGGTTTTCAACCTACTAGGAAAATTTATTCTGCTTATGTCTCTAATTTTTGCCTAGACCGCCCTTTCAGGTTTTCGGCCTACCGAGACGCTCCTTTTTGCCTAAGCCACCCTTTCAGGTTTACGACTTAGCGAGTTGTTCTTTTATTTCTTTAGGCAACATATTTCTTGACTGCATCATCATTCATAGGACGTGGGAACTCCTCACCGTCCATAGTTTCGAGAATCAATGCACCGCCAGAGAAGGCTTTCTTGACAACATATGGGACTTCAAAATTGGGATTCCACTTGCCCCTAGAATCAGAGTTAAAATACATGATCATCTTGAGCACGAGGTCGCCTTCTCTGAATTCACGAGTCTTGACCTTCCTATCAAAAGCTTTCTTCATTTTCTTTTGGTATAACTAGCCATGACACAAGGCTTTCATTCTCTTCTCTTCAATCAAATTCAACTGGTCAAACATGTTCTGGACCCATTCAGCCTCTAACAACTTAGTTTCCATCATCACACGTAAAGAGGAAATCTCAACCTCAATGGGGAGCATTGCTTCCATACCATACACAAGAGAGAATGAGGTTGCTCCTGTTGAAGTGCGAATGGATGTACGATATCCATGCAAAGCAAAAGGGGGCATCTAATGCCAATCTTTATAAGTAACAACCATCTTCTGGATGATCTTCTTAATGTTTTTATTAGCAGCTTCAACAACCCCATTCATCTTTGGCCTGTAAGGAGATGAATTGTGATGGACAATCTTGAATTTTTCACAAAGTTGTGTCATCATCTTGTTATTCAGATTCAAGCCATTGTTAGTGATAATCCTGCTTGGCACACTATACCGACATATAAGATTATTCTTGATAAAGTGTACTACCACCTTCTTAGTAACATTAACATGTGAAGCTGCTTCCACCCATTTGGTGAAGTAGTCAATTGCCACCAAGGTAAAATCATGTCCATTCGATGCCTTGGGTTCAATCATTCCAATTATGTCAATACCCCACATAGAGAAAGGCCACGGGGAAGAAATAACATTGAGAAGTTTCTGAGGCAAATGAATTTTGTCAGCATAAATCTGGCACTTATGACACTTCTTTGCAAATTTATAACAGGCAGATTCCATTGTCAGCCAATAGTAACCTTCCATAAGCATCTTCTTTACCATTGAATTTCCATTGGCATGAGTACCAAAGGAACCTTCATGGATTTCATGCATCAACATGTTTGCTTCGCGTCTATCCACGCATCTGAGCAAGACCATGTCATAATTTCTTTTGTATAACACATCTTTATTGAGAAAAGAGCTGCCCACCAACCTCCTCAATGTCTTTCTATCTTTGTTCGATGCACCAACCAGGTATTTCTGAGTCTGGAGAAAATGCTTGATATTATAATACCAAGGTTTTTCGTCTAACGTTTCCTCTGCTACAAACACATGAGCCGGTCTATCTAGATGTCAAATTGTGATATGACTCATATTGTTCCAAGTATTCACTTGATACATAGAAGCCAAAGTGGCCAAAGCATCCACCATCTAATTTTCATCACTGGGAATATGATGGAATTCAACTTTATTAAAGAAGGGTAACAATCTTCTAGCATAGTCTTTGTAAAGGATTAAGCCAGGGTGACGAGTATCCCATTCTCCATTAATATGATTTATTACCAAACCTGAATCACCATATACATCTATAATTTTGATCCTGAGATCAATAGCCTCCTCGAGACCCATGATACAAGCTTCATACTCTGCCATGTTATTGGTATAATCAAATGCCAACCTTGCAGTAAAAGGGATATGTGATCCATGGGGAGTGATAATCACAACACCAATTCCTTTCCCATAAGCATTCACAGCTCCATCAAACACCATGCCCAACGAGATTCAGGATCAGGACCTTCCCCAGGAAACAATTCATCACAATCTTTTACTTTCAAAAACATAACATCCTCATCAGGGAAATCATATTTAACAGACTAATAATTATCAACTGGTTGGTGAGCAAGATAATCTGCCAACACACTACTCTTTATAACCTTCTGAGTATGGTATTCAATATCATATTTAGACAACAACATTTTCCAATGGGAAATTCTTCCAGTAAGAGCATGCTTTTCAAAAATATACTTAATTGGATCCATTCTGGAAATCAACCAAGTAGTATGATTCAACATATATTGCCCCAACCATTTTGCCGCCCAGGCCAAAGCACGACATGTCTTTTCCAGCATAGAATATTGTAACTCACAGTCACTGAACTTCTTACTGAGATAATAAATGGCATATTCCTTCTTCCGTGTTTCATCTTGTTGTCCCAAAATACAACCCATAGAATTATCTAACACTGTCAGATACATGATCAATGACATTCCTTCAACAGGCGGGAGCAAGATAGGAGGTTCAAGAAGATACTCTTTAATACTTTCAAATGCCCTTTGGCAATCATTTGTCCATACACAACCTTGATATTTCTTTAACAACTTAAAGATCAGTTCACAAGTCACAGTCATATGGGAAATAAATCTTGAAATGTAACTCAAATGCCCAAGGAAGCCTCTAACGTGCTTTTCAGTTCTTGGTGCTGGAATTTCTTGAATTGCCTTAACTTTATCAGGATCAACTTCAATCCCTTTTAGGCTGACAATTAAACCTAACAATTTTCCTGATCGGACACCAAAGGTGTATTTATTTGGATTCAAGCAGAGATAATACTTCCTCAAATGTTGAAACAATTTCAACAAATATTCTATATGCCCTTCTTCAGTCTGGGATTTGGCAATCATATCATCAACATATATCTAAATTTTCTTGTGCATTAGATCATGGAATAGGGTTGTCATAGCCCCCTGGTACGTTGCACCAGCGTTCTTCAACCCGAATGGCATCACTCTGTAACAGAATGTTTCCCAGGGTGTGATAAACGTTGTTTTTTCCATGTCCTCGGGCGCCACTCTGATTTGATTATATCTGAAAAATCCATCCATGAACAAGAATACTTTGAATCTTGCTATACTAGCAACCAACATATCAATATATGGTAATGGAAGGTCATCTTTTGAACTAGCTTCATTTAAATCTCTATAATCCATACACATGCGAACTTTTCCATCTTTCTTTGGTACTGGGATAATATTGGTAATCCACTGAGGGTACACTGATTCACAAGAAAACCAACATTAATCTGCTTTAAAACTTCTTCTTTAATTTTCACTGCCATATCGGGGTGAGTTCTTTGCAATTTCTGCTTGATTGGCGGGCATTCTGGCTTTAGCGGCAAATGATGTTCCACAATATCAGTGTCCAAACCTAGCATGTCTTGGCATGACCAAGCAAATATATCCACACACTCTTTCAACAATTCAATCAACCTGCTCTTTACGTCGGGATGCAGTAATGCCCCAATCTTAACTTCTTTTGGATCTTTCTTTGTACCCAAATTGATTTCTCCACCGGCTCTTTATATGGATGAATGGCACTTTCCTCGCGCTCAAGCAACCGTGAAACCTCTTCAGGGATTTCATCATATTCTTCTTCTTCAACAACATATGCAGGATATTCAAAGTTGGGAGAGGATGCAGGGTCATTGTACTCAACATGTTTTTTAATTAATCTGCACATATGATTTATGATTGATTTTAGTAACTGACACATATAACAAGTGATTATGCATATTTAATTACAATTATTATTTATTTTGAAAGTATTTTTTTGATTACCATTTTCCAAGAAAAAGAAGAAAATAAAGACACACTTTGGGAATCAAAGACAACTTTTATTAATGATTTTAACGATCAAAGCAACAAATATGCTCATACAATATCAATACTTTGACCTTGGGCAGAGTGAATTTTTTTTGAAAAGAATAACACAAAAAAAAATTACTTTGAAATATGAATGCAAGAGGGAACATCAATAGTGATCCAGTTTTGGACTCTGACTCCATGCGTCACGTAGTTCGGCATCTTCTGCTCTGCTTCACCTTCCACAATAGCATTGATCCTAGGAACAGTTGGATGGAGATAACTTCTGCTACGAAAGATATATTGATATTTTCCCAAAGCAAACTTTGGCTTTATATTCTCACCTTTAATATTCTTCATAGAGAATCCCAAACCAGCTCTATTCTTATTCACAGGTGGATCCATAATCTGCCCCTTAATTTACTAGGGCCATTATGAACTACCTGCTAAGCATCCTTAAACGAAGCTATAGAATTCTCATTTTCACTTACATTATCAACGTATAAAGCTTGGAACTGAGTTCCAACAGTAGCTCCATCTTCTTCCACAATACTGAAAGAGGATAAATGAGATATCAACAATGCTTGTTCTCCATTTATGATAACCACCTTTCCTTTATGAACAAACTTCAGTTTCTGGTGCAAAGTTTAAGTGACAACCCCAACCTCGTGGATCCACGATCGTCCCAGTAAACAACTGTAAGCGGGAACAATATCCATAAATTAAAAAGTAATCTGAGATAAGTGCGACCCTATATGAATAGGAAAATATACTTCCCCGATGACATACTTCCTTAATCCATCAAAATCTTTCACAATTATGCCACTCGGGCGCATGAGAGTTCCTTGGTACTTCAGATTCATAAGTGTGCTCCTTGGTATGACATTTAAAGCGGATCTATTGTCAATCAACACATTAGTTAATGAATTGTTCTCGCAGTTCATGGATATTTGGAGATCCATATTATGATTCCTTCCTTCGCCGGGCAACTCGTCATCATAGAAACTTAGGTTATTACAGGACGTAATATTCCCGACAACACTACTGAATTGGTCCAAAGGCATATCACTTTCCATAAAATCTTGATCCAATACTCTCATGAAAGATTCCCTGTGGACAGAAGAGTTCATTAGCAAGGCTAAAATAGATATCTTTGATGGACTCTGCAACAATTGATCTATGATCCTGTAGTCACTCATCTTGATAATCTTTAATATATCATCCACATCTTTTTATAAAGTAGTACCACTAGATTCCCCCAATGCTTTCTTAGGTTCAACACTTTCAACAACCTTCTTACCAGTATTAACATTCCCTCGAATAACAGGTGCAAAAACACAGCCACTGCGGGTCACTCGGCTGGCTTCAGCAATATTCTTGACATCAGACAAAGGTTGGACGAGAACCTTCACACCATCCTCTAGGATTGTAGCATTGTATTTATATGGCACGACTTTGTCTGATTTTTAAGGAACATGACCCGACAAGAAAATTACCACTAGAGAAACAACTAGCTTGCTATGATATTCAATCTCTATAGGGGAGGGAACACCAAAAAAAGGCACAATAACATTCACCCCTTCTTCAGAATACTTAGACATCACAAAATAATTGATGGAGAACACATCCTCATTTGCGGAAAATAATTCATGAACAGAAGCATACTCATCATCTCACACAGTCTCAGCCGAGCAATCTTCAATCACGTTAATTCCATTATAAACATCTCTATTGCACGAAACGTTGATAGTACCATTATCCAACAAAAACTAAATACCCCTTATCATTATGGAACAAACACGTAAATCTCTGCAGCAGATCCGACAAGATCCATAATGGTGTTCTTCTTGACCATCCATGTGATAGAAGGTAGTGTGCAACTGCACCAAATCATCATTCATATACTTCACCTCAAAAATCTGGAACTCACCAGGACATCCAAATACTATATTCACATCTTCTTTGTACTCTACCCTAGGACTGATTATATGAATGAGGCCTTCATCCATCATTTCTTGAAGATCAACTTTTATCTTACCACGTCCTTGGATATTTGTACTACAAATACTACAACCAGCATGGTCGTGCACATAATAAATGAACTCGTAGAGGTCAGCATGCATCTTTACCAAATCCCCTATAATCAAGTTGATATTAAAAAAATCTAGAAGTCCCCTGGACAACCAGCAACCATGTTTACAACATTTTCTCCTCCATGCTTTGGCAAAGGATTATCTTTCACGTTAGGGCTAACATCTTTAAAGGATAAAAGGACAAATCTCACCATCTTTTGTACTTCAGATTTCAAAGGATAACAATTCTCAATGTTGTGCCCTGGTGCTCCCTGATGAAAAGCACACGTCTGGTTCGTCTTATAATACCAGGGTAAAGGTGATGGTATAGCAAGGGGCGGCCTGGTCTGAAAAGACTTCTTCTAAATCATAGCCGGAAGTAACTTTGCATAGCTCATTGGAATAGAGTCAAAATCCTCTCTCTTCTAACTCTACCCTTGATTTCCTTGAGGGGATGGTCTCTGATAGGCAACAATAGTTGGAGCTATATTGACTACTCGAGTCACATAAGCAACCTGTTGATGGTACCGTTGATGTCTTCTAGGTGGCCTAATATTACTCTCCCTAATAACATCATTCATTTCACTTTCTTTCTTTCGAGAGAACTCGTATGATGGCTGTTTTGTCCCTTCATCATTTGTCAAGCGCCCTTCTCTGACAGCCTCTTCTAAACAAACACCCATGCTCACCATCTCGGTGAAATCACTTGGTGCACTGACGACCATCCTTTCATAATAAAATGATCCAAGGTGTAACGCGGTGGGAGATCTGACTTGGTCGTTTTGCATTTGATTGCAAATGTTATGATTAGCAAGAGTCACCACTGACTTTTCTTTTATCCAAAAGGAAAGGATGAAAAGAATAGGAAAGACTTTTGAGATGTTTTCTTGAGTTCGGGGGGTAGATTATGAAAAGGGAAGGTATTAGCACCCTTTTCATCCGTAGTTATCTACGGGCTCTTAGTTACTTGCTAGATCACTTGCTTTTGTTTGAAAATATGCTTTGTGTGGTTTTTGAAAGTATTTTGAAAAGGCGCCATCGTTTAGGCAAACTTTGTAATGATTCTCGTTCATAAGAATGTATACAAATGTTGATCCTTTGAAAATGTTTTCAAGTTTGAAAGATGTTTTTGAAAGTGTTGGTGTTTGTTTTGAAAATAGCAAGGATGTTTTGGTTTGAAATTGAGCAAGCAACTAGGAACAATCTACCTACTCAAAAGTGTTTCATGTTTATTTCCTCTTTCCTTGGACATTGTTATTTTACCATGGATTGGTAAGTAACCTTATCTTTGGATGTAAAACGGACGGGCAAGGGTCATTGTATAGCCATGATTAGTAATGTTGTAAGATATCTTAGCATTTTCTTTAAGGGACTAAGATCATTTTTGAAAGGCAACTTTGATAGCGTCATCGAGGGACTATGATCTTATATTTTGTTTGTTTTTGCTAAGATACCCCACATGCATAATATGACCATTTTATAAGGCAACCAAGTGGATTTACCCTAAGGGTGCAAGTGTGTTGGTTTACATGTTTGATTTCTCTCGATTAAGGTTTGCTATTTGTTGGTTTTAATCTTTCCCTACAAACCCTAATTACTAGCATTTGTATATAAAGCATTAAATTGCGGAAAATAAAAATACTAAGCTATTACATCATTAGGGGAGGGGTGTACAAATTACAAATGGGGAAGAAAGCCATAAACCCTAAATTACTATTACAAAATTTGACAACAAATGTATAGTCACAAAATAATGTAAAAGAGTGAATAAATGGGCAAAGGTGGAAAAGGGGCTAAGTGTAAACCCTAACAAAGTTCTAATTATTTTAAGAAAAGAAAATGTTTTTGTTTGAGAAAAGAAATTGAAATTTTTAAGGTAAAGAAATTAGAAGTTATTTGTATTTACAAATTTAATTAAAGTGAAAATAAAGTGTGATTGATTAATTTACGAAAATAAATTAAATACTAAAATATTCTAAATGTTTTAAGAAAAATAATTTTGGAGTTTTGTTTTAGGAAAATGTTTCTTATAGTGTAAAAATAATAATAATAAAAAACCTAGTTCTAATTAATTTTACAAACTAATTAATAAAATAAACCTAAGTGTGATTAAATAAAATTAATTTAATTTATGAAAATAAATTAATTAATTTAAAACCTAAGTCAAGAATCTTTTATGATTTTTATTTTTGTTTTTTGATGTTTAAATAAAAATGATTAAATAAAAATAATTAAATGAAAATATTTTAGGCATGTATGCAAAGAGTAAAAGGGGGGTGATGTTCAGCAAAAATGCTAAGCCCAGGGGGTTGAGGCCCAAATGCTGCCTGATTCAACAAAAAAAAAGAAGAAAAAAAATCGTGAAAATTGCAAAAGGTCTCGCTGGGGCTCGAACCCATGACCTTCTAATACGCGCGCGCTTCTTGTACCACTAGGGTGGACTGTTTCATCCGTTCATATAATAAAAGCATAAATATATATTAGAAACTGCTTCCTGAAGACAACTTCATCTTCAACCTCGCGCCTAGCCAGACCACCTGCATCTTGTTCATTTCTCATCCATTTGCAAAAGTGTAAACATGAATCTTGTGGCAAATTTTCTCACGATTTCATAAATGTAAAGCATTAAACCTATGGATCAAAGACAAACATAAATTTTATTGGCCCTAATCTGAACCCTAAGTTTTCCAGAAATTTCAATCTTAAAATTCTATAAGCTCAAGCAACATAAATGAAAATTATGGACATGGTTAGCTTCAGGGCAATGATATCTACATTATATCTTCACAAATGAAAGCCTAAAATGCCTATATGAATAGTTCAAAATTCATAAAAATTCACATTGCAAGAGGGTATCGTGTTTTGAGTTTGAGCAACTTTAGATGAGTTCCAGTGATTGGGTTAGTTTCCTCAAGTTCCCAGGAAGCTAATGTGATGCTTGACTTGAGCTGAAAGTGGCTTAGGAGTTCTGGAGAAGTCAACTTGCAGAGCTCTATTTTTTGTTATAGAGGTTGATGAAAATGGAGTTACAGTTATGAAATGGCGTCAGGGATGAGTTGTATTTGATGTTTAGAAGCTTTAGGAACCAAAAGGCTTGAAAACGCACGAGGGAAATGTGAGTTTCAAGTTTTTGGTCAGAATGTGCAACAATGGTGATTGGTGATACAATTCTGAGTTCTAGGGAGTTTGAGGGTTTGCGTATGCGTGTGTTTTGATGCAAATGACTTGTGCATAAGTAAGGAAATGGATGTGAGGCTTGAGAGGGTCAGAATCACACAAGTACAAGTTATGGCTATGTTGCTTGATTTTGAAGAAAAGTGAAAACATGGTTTCAAGGTAAAGTACAAGCATGGGCTGACATGTTAGAGGCTTGAGACAAATTTCTTTTGGGTTATAGGTCGTGTATGATAAGAAGAGAACAAGTGCAAAGCTCAAGAACATATTTTGTGCATAAAGCTACTTTTCCAAAATGGTAATGTGCACTTTCTTCCTAAAATGGACATAAGCATGGGCAATGCATTGAATGCTTGAGTTAAAGCCTCTAACAGCTGTGCCAAACATTAATTATGGAGTGCCAAACAAGTTTGAGGCCTGCAAAGAAAAGATTGTGCAGCCTAGCATGGATTTGAATTCTTGTTCATCACAAAATTCTGCCTTGTAAAACAACTTGAAAGCCTAACTTCTGACCTTCGATTCTCCTTGCTCACAAATGATCTCAAGGAGTTCTGGGACTTTTTAGAAAGCTTGTAATGTGCTATATAACCCCTATTTGAATAATTTTTGCAAAATACAAATGGAACTATGTGAAACTTGGCCAAGAAGTTAGGTCAAAATCCTGACCAAAATGCTCAAAATTTCACTAAGTGTTTTAGTTTCAAGACCATGATTTCATGGATTAATAACTTGAAATCCAAGCATTTATATGAGGAGTTGTGTAAAGAAATGTTTTAGATCTCATTTAGATCTATGACTTTCATTTTGAAAGTTTCCTTTGAATCATCTTGCATCATGGTGAAAAATTGGCTCAAAGTTGTGAAAAAATATGAAGTTTTCAACACTTAGAAAAATTTCTAAGTTTGAAAATTTTGACTTTTCAAAATGAAAACTTGACTTTTTGATTTCTTGATGAACAGGTTTCATATTTTGACATGTTTTGATGAATTGTGATCTTTGACACTTGATTTTGACCAAAATGTCAAAGCTTGACTTTTCAGTGTACAGTTGACTTTTGATCAGTTGACTGAAAATAAATTATCAATCAATTGATCTTGAGAGATGTTTTGAGTCATGCCATTAGGTCAAAATGATGCAATTGAAACCTTGAGATCATGTCTCAAACCAAATAACCACTTTCTAGGTAAAAAAATCAGAAATTGCCCTTTCTCAATCAAAACCCTAATTTTGACCATTTTGCCCTTTTGATGATCTGATCAAATTTCTTGAGGAATTATGGTCCAAACTTGATCAAATGACATATAGGAGTTCAAAATGTTGATATGGATAAAAAATTATGAAGTTTGACTGTAAATTGGCCATAGTTGACTTTTTCCCAATATAGTTGATTTTTAAGTCAACTGATCAATTGACTGAGCAAAAATGTGATCCAAGACTTAAAACTTGACATGAGCAATCTTGGGGGTCCATAATGATCCATGAAAGTCATATGAGGCATTAAAAGTTCAATTATCCTTGTGCAATCTCAAACCCTAATTTCAGTCATCAATGCTTAAGGAGGTGTCTTGAGCTGATCAACCCTTGTGTAGTCTTGAACCAAAGGAGATTTTGTGAGAAAATACTTGATAAATGAGAGGGAAAATTTTGGGGTACAACTGCTGCCCATGTACAATCTTCTTTAACCTGAAGAGTTAGATTGGCGTATCCGCCATTTGTGACTTGAAGGTGGAAGATGATTGGACACTAAAGTGCCCAGAAATTTGCACTCAAAGATGAATTGTGAATGGGATTATAGATGCCATTTTGAGGAATGATGGAGATTTTACGGAGAAGGGCTTGTAGATGCCATATAAAGGTGACTGTTAACAGAAAATGGACTAAGTCTGAACTTGATTTCAGCTGGAAAAGAATCAGAATAAATCTTGGAGCGATTTATCTGAACCAGAAGTGTTCCTTTGGAAAGTATCAGGATAAACCATTGAGGGGTTTAAACTGAACCAAAAGAGATCTTGAATATTCTTTAATTGTAAAGAATCATAGTAAATCTTTGAGCGATTTATCTGAACCAGAGAAAACGTCTGCGGGAAAGAATCAGAATAAACCGTTGAGAGATTTAAATTGAACTGACAGGGATCTAGAGAAGAATCTGAATAAATTGTTGAGAGATCTATCTGAAACAGAGATGTTCATTTGGAAAGCATCAGGATAAATCGTTGAGAGATTTAAACTGAACCAAAAGAGGTCTTGAATGAAATATCTATTATGTAGATGGTTGACTAGTCCTTTCTTGGGAATTGATCTGTAATTGACTTGTTAAAAATTTGATGATAATTTTCTGTTGATTGATCTTTCCTGAAAAGATGAAAGGTTAGTTGCATGAAATGTCATGATGTACGAAATGCATTGTGTAATGATGTTCTCAAAATAAATGAGATTGTGTCGTATGTTTGTGTTGTTAATGGTATGACGTATGGATGTAATGTATGGACACATTAATTGTTATGCCACAGGGTTGCTGGAGTCGGGGAAAATAAATCCCCGAGTACTGCTGGGTATGAGGAGTGTAAGTCTTCATATTTTGAAGTTAAAGTGTTGATGAGCTTCCATTTAGAGAAATAAACTCGGTTGTGTAAGGGGAAACACTGTGTATTACTTGTAGACCTCGTGAAATCCTACTGGGGAATCCTGAGAAACTGGGCGACTTTCACTCAGGAATCTTAGGAGCGGTAACTGGAAGTTTTGTTCTGTCTGGGATGTGAGAGAGCTTAATATCATCAAGCTGCATACTGGAGATACGTTAGCAATCCTGTAGTGGGGTGTCCCTTTTTCCGCTCTTGCTGGAAAAAGTACTTGCGGGGGATTTTATGGAATAGTCTAAAGATATTATCCTATTTCTTAAAGCCATTAGTGATTGTCTTTCTATTTTTTGTTCCTCTTTTTTTTTTGTTCATTTGTAAACAGTAGTCATGTTCAAATGCATATGTTCAAAAATAATCATTAGACGTTTTCGTAAACAAAACATGGAAAAAGAAAAACAGATAGTTTTGAACTTTCAAAGGGATATCTTTGTATTAACTTGAATAAGTATTTTTGTACAATGAGACGAGCATTCTAGTAAGAGAATATCATCGTAAAAAATGAAAATTGATACAAAGAAAAGATAGCTATGTGAAATGATCCCATGGGGTTCCCATTCTTCTATAGCCTTCGTGTCTCTGAGCGTTTTGTCCACTTGATGCCTTGTCCGAAGTTGATTGGATTGATTAGACCCTTTTGAGCTTGTCAGTCGATGCTAAAGGTTTTCTGTAAGGTGATCCAATGAGACATAGTCATACGCTTTAATTCTGTAACTTTTTCCTGGACCGCCCTTTTGGGTTTTCAGTCCACCGAGATACCCTTTTTTGCCCAAGCCGCCTTTTCAGCTTTTCAGCTTGCCGGGTGTACAGATTTTTTTGTATTTTATCCCTAATTTTTGCCTGAACCTTTTTGGTTCGCCGGGATACCCTAATTTTTGCCTAGGCCAGTCGACCTAGAGGGTCTTTATTCATGCGTAGTATCTTTTGACTATGTCCGTGTTTACAGGGTGTGGAAGGCCGTTGCCATCCATAGTGGTTAGGATCATTGCTCCACCAGAGAATATGCTTTTTATCACAAATGGTCCTTCGTATGCAGGAGTCAATTTTCCCCTAGGATCGCCTTGTGGCAATATGATACGCTTGATTACCAAGTCACCAACCTGATATACCTGACGTCTGACCTTTTTGTTAAAAGCTTTGATCATACGTTTTTGGTACATCTGGCCATGACAGACAGCCGTAAGCCTCTTCTCATCAATTAGGTTCAACTGGTCAAGTCGAGTTTAGATCCAATCATCTTCATTCAGCCCTGTATCATTTATGATTCTCAGAGAATGTGTTTGGACTTTAATTGGTAGAACAACTTCCATGTCGTATACCAAGGAGAAGGGAGTTGCCCCTGTTGATGTGCGCGCTGTGGTACGGTAACCATGGAGAGCAAATGGTAACATCTCATGCCAGTCTTTGTAAGTCACTGTCATTTTTTGTATGATCTTTTTGATGTTTTTATTTGCAGCTTCGACAACGCCATTCATCTTTGGCCGGTAAGGAGAAGAATTATGGTGTTTGATCTTGAATTGCGCACATAGTTCGGTGATCATAGTATTGTTGAGATTCGTACCATTATCTATGATAATTCTCTCCTGGATACTGTACCGACAAATGAGATTCTGTTTGATGAATCGAGCCACAACATTCTTGGTAACAGAAGTGAAATAAGTTTCCTCAACCCACTTCGTGAAATAGTCAATGGCCACTAAGATGAAGTGGTGTCCATTAGAAGCTGTAGGTTTGACTTCTCAAATCATATCGATGCCCCACATCGCGAATGGCCAGGGAGCAGTCAGGGCATTTAGAGGAACTGGAGGCACATGTACTTTGTCAGCATAGATCTGAAACTTGTGACAGGTTCGTGAATTCTGATAGCAATCTGCTTCCATGGTAGACCAATAGTACCCCGCTCGTAGGATCTTTTGAGCCATCGTATGCCCACTAGAATGGGTGCCAAAAGTGCCTTCATGCAGATCAACCATGATCTTTTCTGCCTCAGCCTTGTCTATGCAACGAAGCAAAACAGATTCGTGGTTACGCTTGTAGAGAAATCCATAACTGAGGAAGAACTTAGCAGAGAATCTTCTCAAGAACTTCTTATCATTGACTGAAGCCCCCTCCGGATACTCTTGGGCCTCGAGATACCTCTTAACTTCATGGAACCAAGGCTGGTCCACTAATTCTTCAGTATCGATCTCGTGACAGTAGGCTGGTTCATCTATCCACTCAATGGTGATCCGAGGAGCCTCGTTACCCCACTTGAGTTTAAACATGGACGACATAGTGGCTAGCGCGTCTGCTAGTTGATTTTCCTCTCGTGGAAAATGCTCAAAGGTCATTTCCTCGAAATGTGGGATTAATGTCAACACATGTTCTTTATAGGGGATGAGATTAGGGTGCTTCATGTCCCATTCTCCTTTGATATGACTGATGACTAAGGCTGAATCTCCAAATACACTTAAGGATTTGATTCCCAAATCTATGGCAGCTTTGAGACCAAAAATACACGCTTCATATTCTGCCATATTATTAGTATAGTTAAAACAAAGTCTTATAGTGAAGGGAGTATGACATCCTTCAAAGGATATGATTATAACACCTATGCCATTGCCGAGTGCGTTAGAGGCTCCATTAAAAACCAAAGTCCATCGGGATCCTTGTTCAGGTCCGTCATATGGTCTGAGTTCTTCACAATTGTTTACCATCATGATGTCCTAATCTAGTAACTCAAATTTCATGGACTGATAGTCATCCACAACTTGATGAGCAAGGTGATCGGCTAGTACACTGCCCTTTATTGCTTTTTGGTAGTGTATTGAATGTCGTATTCAGTCAGAATCATCTGCCATCTTACTATTCTCCCAGAGAGGTCAGGCCTCTCGAATATGTATTTAATTGGATCCATCTTGGATATCAATAAGGTAGTATGGGTAAACATATACTGTCTCAGTCAGAGAGCAGCCCATGCCAGAGCGCATCAAGTTTTCTCGAGCAGTGAATATCTTGTTTCAAATTCAGTAAACTTTTTGCTCAGGTAGTAAATATCATGCTCTTTTCGGCCAGACTCGTCATGCTGCCCCATCACACACCCCATTAAATTTTCCAAGACAGTTAGATACATGATTAAAAGTCTTCCCTCGACTGGCGGCATCAAAACAGGAGGCTCTTGAAGGTACTCCTTGATCTTGTCGAAGGCAGCTTGGCATTCATCATTCCATTTGACTACTTGATCTTTCTTCAGTAATTTGAAGATTGGTTCACAAGTAGCGGTTAAGTGAGAAATGAATCTGGTGATGTAGTTAAGCCGTCCTAAGAATCCTCTGACTTCCTTCTTGGTGAGAGGAGCAGGCATTTCTCGTATTGCTTTCACCTTGGCAGGGTCCACTTCTATACTTTTACTGCTGACGATGAAACCTAGGAGTTTACCGGACCTCACCCCAATTGTGCATTTATTCGGGTTCAACCTTAGCTTGTATTTCTTTAGCCTTTCAAACAGTTTCTGGAAGTGGTCAAGATGATCCTCTTCAGTCTGATATTTGGATATCATATCATCCACATAGACCTCTATTTCGTGATGGATCATATCGTGAAATAGAGCTACCATGGCACGCTGATAGGTTGCCCCAGCGTTCTTCAACCCGAATGGCATAACCTTGTAACAGAATGTGCCCCACTATGTGACGAAGGTCATTTTCTCCATGTCCTCAGGTGCATTTTTTATTTGATTATAGCCTGAGAAACCATCCATGAAGGAACATACTTTATGTTGTGCATTGTTGTCAACCAAAATATCGATATGGGGAAGTGGGAAATCATCCTTAGGGCTTGCCCTATTCAAATCTCGGTAATCCACACACATGCGTACTTTGCCGTCCTTTTTAGGCACTGGAACAACATTGGCGACCCATTGTGGATAGGAGGTGACGACTAAGAATCCAGCGTTGAATTGTTTCATGACTTCGGTCTTGATCTTCTCTGACATGTCTGGCCGCATGCGACTGACTTTCTGTTTTACCGGAGGGCACTCTTCTTTTGTTGGTAGACGATGGACCACAATATCAGCGTCAAGTCCTGGCATGTCTTTGTATGACCAGGAAAAGACCTCAACATAGTCATGTAGTAACTGAGTTAAGCACTTCTTGACACTAGGTTCCAGATTGGCACCCACATTGACTTCTTTCTTGTCCTCTTCGGTACCTAAGTTAACTGTGTCCACTGGTTCTTCGTGGGGCTGTATGGTCCTTTCTTCCTGTTGTAGTAACCTGGCTAGTTCCCCTGGCACTTCACAATCTTCCTCACCTTCGTCTTCGACTTGGTAGATTAGATTTTTAAAGTCACAATAGGCCATAGCAGAATTGTTACCCATGGGATTCTGAGTGGACGTAGATCTGCATTTTGATATGTGAGTGTGTGTAAGAGCATAACTATCTTTGAAAGAAATAAAAATGTAGAAAAAGAAAGACAAAGAGCACAAAGTTTGCATGCAAAAACGTCCATGATTCATTGATGACATATGAAAATGAAGTAACAACCCTTACAAATGGACTGTTGTGCCTCGGGTAAGACACAGGGTTTTAAAAGTCTGAATTGTTTAATCATTACAAGTCCGGAAAAAATTTAAAGACAATTAGTGTTGGATAAAAGTAATAGGGACAAATTCTTTGGCTTCCCAATTGTTGAGTCCTCCGTTGATAGTTGGGAAAATTAAATCTTCTAGGTCACAACTGTCATCACTATCCTCCACTATGTTGATTCCATGGTTGTTGATCCGCAAAGGTGGTCCCCCGGCACGAGCACGACGAACAGCTTTCTGGCCTCCTGAAGTGAAACCCAAACCAAATTTTTCAGATTTGTAAGGGATATCCGGGAGTTGTCCCCAAATAGTACACCCATCTTCTTCAACTACTGCCTTGGCATCTTTCAGAGAAGCCATCTTTAGCAGAGGTCTGATAATCTTCGGAACTTGGGAAACAGTCTTGGTTGCTGCAACTGTTTGTGGGAGTTCCTCGAAATGCTGACATGGAGTTTCGATGAATTTACCATCCATTTCCACGTATCTGAAGGTGTTCAGGTGACTAACCATATATTCCTCCTCTCCATGGACAGTGATGATTTTCCCTTGGTTGGGTATTTCAGCATCTGATGTAATGTAGAGATGACGACACCAGCGTCATGAATCCAAGGTCGGCCCAATAAACAGGAATATGAAGGGTGAATGTCCATCACGTAGAAAGTTGAATCAAAGGTTTGAGATCCAACTTTAATGGGGATTTCCACCTCTATGCACCATTCTCTTCGAACCGTCGAAGGCCCTTACCACTATGTTGCTGGGTTTTAAGGTTAGACCTTCATAGTCTAGTCTATCAAGAGCCTTCTTAGGTAGTACATTCAAAGATGAACCAGTATCAACTAGGACATGGGCCAAAGTAGTGTCCCTGCATTCGACAGAGACATGCAACGCCTCGTTGTGTTTCCTCCCTCTAGGTGTCAGGTTAACATCAGAAAAGCTTAAACAGTTATCAGTGGTCAAACTGGCCACACAGTCTTGGAATTGGTCAGCAGAGGTTTCCTGTGGCACACGGGAAGTTTTAAGAAATTTCACCAAGGCCTTCGCATGAGCCTCAGAGCACAACAGTAAAGCCAGCATATAGATCTTTGAAGGAGTATGCTCTAGCTGTTCGACTACATTGTAGTCGCTTCTCTTTATAATTTTCAAAATTTCTTCCATCTCCTTCTTGGAGGCTTCTGGGATATATACTGATTGTGCCTTCATCCGGACAGGCTCAACCAAAATGCCTTTGCCCTGAGTCTCGGTCGACTCAACGGTAGGGGTGTCAGTAGGGATAACCATATGGACTGTAGTAGTAGTGTCAACAGGAACAAAACCATGGATGATCACATGACTGGTAACAATTTTCGAAGGAGAAATATCAGGGGAGAATACTCTTCCACTTCGAGTTATTTTGCTGGTTCCAACAATGTTGCCGATGTCTAGGTCAGCCTTCTCAAAAATCGAGTCTTCATCAGCCAGCCAATCCTGCTTGACGTCATGATAGTAGACGTCAGCCCCATATTTCCAGGGGACAGTTTTATCTGATGAGTACGGGATTGGTCATGGCATAGCAATTATCAGTGGAGTCACCTTCGGAAAATTTAATCCTAACGGGTCTTTTGGTGGAGACCCTGGAAGGATTGGCGGAAATGGTTACTGTTGAAACATCCTTGTAAGAAATGGTTGAAACGGGAGTCTTTTCAAACAAAATATCATTGTCATCCATCAGGCGCTGGACACCTGCTTTCAATAAATGACAACCAGTTGGTAGGGATAAACAGAGATGGCAGCCTTCGCCACTGCCCGAAAATAAATCGGCCTTCAACAGGTTCCTCTTGACAGTCAGGAGAGGAGTAATAAGTTCATCAACAATAGTAACAAACACATCATCTTCAACAGCGTTAACATAATAGTCATGCTTGGGCATAGGAGCGGTGATAACATTTGGGATCTCAGGAGCATCAAATTCAATTTCTTTTGCCTCTAGAAGGTCTTGCACCTTGTTTTTCAAAGCCCAACAATTGTTGGTATCATGGCCTGGACTTTCTAAATGGTAAGCACAACGAGCATTAGGATAGTGATAAGGAGAGGCGGCATTGGGATTCTTTGGGGCTTCCTCCAAAGTTACCAAATTAGATCTCAATAAATGTGGCAGGACTTGAGACAACGTCATATTTATCCGGGTAAATTTTCTTACCGGTCTTTCTGTTCTAGGCTGGTTATTCCTTTTTTGAGTACGTGCAGGCTTAGGGATCATGACGGCCCCTATTGTTGGACGGTGTTCAGTTCTGTCCTGATTCCTTTAAGGGTACACAACAACAACCTCTTTCTTCCTAATAAATGGTTTTCTCATCGCACTGAAGGATGCGTCCTTTTGGATCTTCCCACTCTTAATCCCAACTTCCACTCTTTCCCTGGTCAAGATTAATTCAGTGAAGCCTGTTGAGGAGCTTCCAATTAGATTATTAAAGAAAGGATCAGACAGGATACCCAGAAACATGTCCACTAGCTCTCTGTCAGATAGGGGAGGCTGGACTCTTCCTGCTAATTCCCTCCATTTCTGAGTGTATTCTTTGAAACCTTCGCTTGAACCCATAGCCATACTCTGGAGTTGAGTACGGGTGAGAGTAAGGTCTGCGTTGTACTGATACTGTTTATAAAAAGCAGCGACCAGGTCTTCCCAATTATGGACATTGGCCCTCTCCAGTTGATAGAACCAATCTAGCTGATTTCCGGATAGACTATCCTGAAAGAAGTGGACCCACAAATCTCTATCGGCAGTGTGAGGATGTATCTTCCTCACATAAGATTGGAGGTGCATCTTGGGACACGAAACCCCGTCGTACTTAGCAAACATTGGTGCCTTGAACTTTGGTGGAATAAAAATCCCAGACACCAAACCCAGCTCTTCAAAGTCCAACCCGGGAACTTTCTGAATCTCCATTGCACCTAGACGTTCTTCCAGATGTTTATTTTTCTCATCAGTTGGAGGATATTGCTCTTCAAAGTAATTATCCTCTTCTTCCTCTTCAGATTCTGGATGACTAGTCACTTCCTTGCTTTTCCCTTCTTGATTATCCTTTTCACCTGATGATGTTGCGAAGTCTAGGGTCCGTCTGGCTGGCCCTGGGAACCTTCTTCCCAGATTCAAGAGACCAGTTGATTTCTTTGCTTTCTTCTTCTTTTCTTTGATCATCAAAGTTTTCAAATCCTCTTGTCCTTTGGCTAGAGTCAAGAACATTTGTTGAAACTGAGCATTTTGCGCTTGGAGATCTTTTACCATCTTTTCCATGTCCATCTCACTGAAATAAACAGTAGAAAGATGAGGAGACCTGTTGTAAGAAATCTGCTTATGTTATGATGAATGAAGATGCATATGTAATGATTTCAAGGAAATTAGAGATTTAAATTTTCTTTAGAAAAAAAAAGGAACACACGTTATATTAATAAATTAAAGTTTGAGTACATCATGCCTCTTTGGGCTTACAAAGAAAATACAAAAACTCTAAGATAAAAAAGTTGAACACATCCTCTTTGGTGCGATGTAGGTGTTCAGACTCTGCTCCTCATGAAGCTGTTTGGTGAGTTCTAGAACTTTCTTCTTGCTGGCGTAGAATTGGACCTCAAAAGTGTCTCGCTCCCCTTAAGTTGTATCCAATCCCTTTGCAAGTCTTCGAGAGAGGTGGGCATGTCAGGATGCAGGATAGTGTATGGGACATCTCCTTCCACAACAGGCTCATTGATGACCGGGAGAATAGAGGGGTAAGGCATCATAAGACTTTGAGCACGAGTTCATACCCATTTGAGATAAGGCTCAAGAGGGATGGAATTCTTATGCCCCAATGTCTTTCTATCTACCTTGTTAAACATCCTCCAAGCTCGGATAAACCTCTAGCAGTGACCTTGATCGTCATTCTCGTAGTCAAATACCAACCCTTGAATAAGCATCTCATGTGGACCATCCCTTTGGGCATAACCAAATTGTCTTAAGGATAAGCAGGGGTTGTAGGTGATACCTCCTCTAATGCCAAGTAAGGGGACATTAGGGAATTCTCCACAACGGTCGGCGATAGTAACACTCTCCACAGATCGGGAACACCAATGAATATCTGAATGTCTGAGCATCATCAACCTATGTGACCACCTTGAACCTTGCTTATTCTTCAATACAGATTAGGAAGATGCGAAATAAACCATCTTTCCAAGAGAGGAGTACAACACATGAGGATACCTCTTTTCCTCATAGTGCGGGTGTGAAAAGAATGTAGGATGTCTCCTAACAAAGTAGGCACCGGGTTACGAGACATGAAGATTTTGACGGTGTTTACATCTATGAGTTGGTCAGGATTTGGAAACAAAACCATCCCATAGATGAGGAGAGCCACAATTTCCTCAAAAGCTTTCAAGTCCAAGGAGTTCCAACAGTTTTGAGCTTTCTCAAACAAGAACTTGTCTAAGAAACCTTTGACACCACTCCTTGTTTCCCAATTAGTTTTGACATCAGATGGTTGCAAGTGTAGGGCTTGAGAAATCTCTTCTGGTTTTGTATCTCTTTCCGTACCATTGAAGGGTAGTTGATTGAGAACGGGAATCCTCAAGAGTTGGGAGAATTCTTCCAAAGTTGGAACAATTTGATAATCGAGAAATGTGAAGCAATGGTGTAGAGGATCAAAGAACTGGAAGAGTACCTTCATCATATCCTAATTAGTGTTGGAGGTCACCAAGTTTAGGAGGTGACCATGTCTTTCAATAAATGGAGAATTCTCAGGAACCCTTGATGCTAACTCTTTAAGTTGAGGAGGGATCCTTATGAGATTGACTTGAATGGTTTTCCTGCTAATAAAATCAATGTCCTACAAAACAGAACAAAGATAAATCCCAAAAATCCTTGAAATGGTTAGTGAGTATGAGTATGATGTTATGATGTTTATGATGTTATGTAAAAGTATATATATATATATATATATATATATATATATATATATATATATATATATATATATATATATATATATATATATATATATATATATATATATATATATATATATATATATATATATATATATATATATATATATATATATATATATATATATATATATATATATATATATATATATATATATATATATATATATATATATATATATATATATATATATACAAACAAAAAAAACAAGTCCTTAGGTTTAGGCTTGCGTGGAGTCTCATAAGTAAGTACCCTCTTGAAGTTTAGTTGGCTCAAACCTGTCCTAGAAATAGTAACCGGGTTCTAAGGGAGCTCAATATCACTGGTTTGTTTCCTCTGGCATTATTTCAGCGCAAGCTTCTTTAATGGCGGCCGAAATATCCCAAAAAACCAAACCTTAATGAGTGTAGTATCGAGTATCTACCAACTTCGGACTATACCAAATCCGGTCATCTCACTATGTCCTAATGGCCAAGTTGTTCAAGTAAAGGTTCTAGAAGTTAGTTAGTGCTTCATGACATCACTCAGCGGCCCCGTATTCTCCTTGACTACTCAAGGGCTATCGATACCCATAAATATGTCACACTAGCGTAGCTATTGCTTAGACCATGTCGGTATACCCCGCACAACTTCCACAACGTATTGCTACTTACCTATAAGGTATCCCAAATTCGGGTAGAGGATTTAAACCCAAACAAAGAACCAAAATGTAAAGCATACAAGTCAAACAATGAAAGGAGATAAATGTGATCTAGCCCTAAGGTAACCCCGCTTTAAAAAAAATTCCCCAGCAGAGTCACCAGTTCTATAACGTGGTGGGAGAACTGACTTGGTCATTTTGCGTTTGATCGCAAATGTTGCGGTTAGCAAAAGTCGCCACCGACTTTTCTTTTATCCAAAAGGAAAGGCTGAAAAGAACAGGAAAGACCTTTGAGATGTTTTCTTGAGTTCAGGGGGTAGATTATGAAAAGGGAAGGTATTAGCACCCTTTTCATCCGTAGTTATCTACGGCTCTTAGTTGCTTGCTAAATCACTTACTTTTGTTTGAAAATGTGCTTTGTGTGGTTTTTGAAAGTATTTTGAAAAGGCATCATCATTTAGGAAAACTTTGTAATGATTCTCGTTCATAAGAATGTATACAAAGTGTTGATCCTTTGAAAATGTTTTCAAGTTTGAAAGATGTTTTTGAAAGTGTTGGTGTTTGTTTTGAAAATAACAAGGATATTTTGGTTTGAAATTGAGCAAGCAACTAGGAACAATCTACCTACTCAAAAGTCTTTCATGTTTATTTCCTCTTTCCTTTGACATTGTTATTTTACCATGGATTGGTAAGTAACCCTATCTTTGGATGTAAAATGGACGGGCAAGGGTCATCGTATAGCCATGATTAGAAATGTTGTAAGATATCTTAGCATTTTATTCAAGGGACTAAGATCATTTTTGAAAGGCAACTTTGATAGCGCCATCGAGGGACTATGATCTTATATTTTGTTTGTTTTTGCTAAGATACCCCACATGCATAATATGACCATTTTATACCAAGTGGATTTAGCCAAATGGTGCAAGTGTGTTGGTTTACATGCTTGATTTTTCTTGATTAGAGTTTGCTATTTATTGGTTTTAATCTTTCCATACAAACCCTAATTACTAGCATTTGTATATAAAGCATTAAATTGCGGAAAATAAAAATACTAAGCTATTACATCATTAGGGTAGGGGGTGTACAAATTACAAATGGGGAAGAAAGCCATAAACCCTAAATTACTATTACAAAATTTGACAACAAATGTATAGTCACAAAATAATGTAAAAGAGTGAATAAATGGACAAAGGTGGAAAAGGGGCTAAGTCAAAACCTTAACAAAGTTCTAAATATTTAAAGAAAAGAAAATGTTTTTGTTTGAGAAAAGAAATTGAAAATTTTAAGGTAAAGAATTAGAAGTTATTTGTATTTACAAATTTAATTAAAGTGAAAATAAAGTGTGATTGATTAATTTATGAAAATAAATTAAATACTAGAATATTCTAAATGTTTTAAGAAAAATAATTTTGGAGTTTTGTTTTAGGAAAATGTTTTTTATAGTGTAAAAATAATAATAATAATAATAATAAACCTAGTTCTAATTAATTTTATAAACTAATTAATAAAATAAACCTACGTGTGATTAAATAAAATTAATTTAATTTATGAAAATAAATTAATTAATTTAAAACCTAAGTCATGAATCTTTTATGATTTTTTTTTATTTTTTGATGTTTAAATAAAAATGATTAAATAAAAATATTTTAGGCATGTATGCAAAGAGTAAACAGGGGGTGATGTTCAGCAAAAATGCTAAGCCCAGGTGGATGAGGCCCAAATGCTGCCTGATTCAACAAAAAAAAAGAAAAAAAAATTGTGAAAATTGCAAAAGGTCTCGCTGGGGCTCGAACCCAGGACCTTCTAATACGCACGTGCTTCTTGTACCACTGGGGTGGCCTGTTTCATCCGTTCATATAATAAAAGCATAAATATATATTATAAACTGCTTCCTGAAGATAACTTCACCTTCAACCTCGCGCCTAGCCAGACCACCTGCATCTTGTTCATTTCTCATCCATTTGCAAAAGTGTAAACATGAATCTTGTGGCAAATTTCCTCACGATTTCAGAAATGTAAAGCATTAAAACTATAGATCAAAGACAAACATGAATTTTATTGGCCCTAATCTGAACCCTAACTTTTCTAGAAATTTCAATCTTAAAATTCTCTAAGCTCAAGTAACATAAATGAAAACTATGGACATGGTTAGCTTCAGGGCAATGATATCTATTTTCTATCTTCACAAATGCAAGCCAAAAAATGCCTATATGAATAGTTCAAAAGTCAGAAAAACTCACCTTGCAAGAGGGTATCGTGTTTTGAGGTTGAGTAGCTTTTATGAGTTCCAGTGATTGGGTTAGCTTCCGCAAGTTCCTAGGAAGCTAATGTGATGCTTGACTTGAGCTGAATGTGGCTGGGGAGTTCTGGAGAAGTCAACTTGCAGAGCTCTATTTTTGGTTATGGAGGTTAATGAAAATGGAGTTACATTTATGAAACAGGGTCAGGGATGAGTTGTATTTGATGTTTAGAAGCTTTAGGAACCAAAAGGCTTGAAAACGCAGGAGGGAAATGTGAGTTCCAAGTTTTTGGTCAGAATGTGCAACAATGGTGATTGGTGATACAGTTCTGAGTTCTAGGGAGTTTGAGCTTGTGTATGCGTGTGTTTTGATGCAAATGACTTGTGTATAAGTAAGGAAAAGGATGTGAGGCTTGAGAGGGTCAGAATCACACAAGTACAAGTTATGGCTATGTTGCTTAATTTTGAAGAAAAGTGAAAACATGGTTTCAAGGTAAAGTACAAGCATGGGCTGACTTGTTGGAGGCTTGAGTCAAATTTATTTTGGGTTATAGGTCGTGTATGGCCAGAAGAGAACAAGTGCAAAGCTCAAAAACAGATTTTATGCATAAAGCTACTTTTCCAAAATGGCAATGTGCACTTTCTTCCTAAAATGGACATAAGCATGGGCAATGCATTGAATTATTGAGTTGAATCCTCTAACAGTTGTGCCAAACATTAATTATAGAGTGTCAAACAAGTTTGAGGCATGCAAAGCAAAGATTGTGCAGCCTAGCATGGATTTGAATTCTTGTTCATCACAAGATTCTGCCTTGTAAAACAACTTGAAACCCTAACTTTTGACCTTCGATTCTCCTTGCTCACAAATGATCTCAAGGAGTTCTGGGACTTTTTAGAAAGCTTGTAATGTGCTCTATAATCCCTATATGAATCATTTTTGCAAAATAAAAATGGAACTATGTGAAACTTGGTCCAGAAGTTAGGTCAAAATCCTGACCAAAATGCTCAAAATTTCACTAAGTTAGGTCATTGATATGTACAACTTTCATGTTGAAAGTTTCCTTTGAATCATCTTGCATCATGGTGAAAAATTGGCTCAAAGTTGTGAAAAAATATGAAGTTTTCAACACTTAGAAAAATTTCTAAGTTTGAAAGTTTTGACTTTTCAAAATGAAATCTTGACTTTTAGTTTTCTTGATGAACAAGTTTCATATTTTGACATGTTTTGATGAATTGTGATCTTTTACACTTGATTTTGACCAAAAAGTCAAAGTTTGACTTTTCAGTATACAATTGACTTTTGATCAGTTGATTGAAAATCAACTATCAATCAATTCATCTTGAGGGATGTTTTGAGTCATGCCATTAGGTCAAAATGATTAAATTGAAACCTTGAGATCATGTCTCAAACCAAATAACCACTTGCTAGGTCAAAAATCAGAAATTGCCCTTTCTCAATCAAAACCCTAATTTTGACCATTTTTCCTTTTTGATGATCTGATCAAATTTCTTGAGGAATTAGTGTCCAAACTTGATCAAATGACATATAGGAGTTCACAATGTTGATATGGATAAAAAATTATGAAGTTTGACTGTAAATTGGCCATAGTTGACTTTTTCCCCAATACAACTGATTTATAGGTCAACTGATCAATTGACTGAGCAAAAATGTGATCCAAGACTTGAAACTTGACATGAGAAATCTTGGGGGTCCATAATGATCCATGAAAGTAATATGAGGCATTAAAAGTTCAATTATCCTTGTGCAATCTCAAACCCTAATTTTAGTCATCAATGCTTAAGGAGGTGTCTTGAGCTGATCAACCCTTGTGCAGTCTTGAACCAAAGGAGATTTTGTGAGAAAATACTTGATAAATGAGAGGGAAAATTTTGGGGTACAACACGAGGATTTTCAGGAAGACCTTGGTCATTTCTTGTTCCCCCATAGGTGGCACCACCTAGGAAGCTAACTCGCGCCAACGCTATGCATATTCTTTGAACGAATCCTTGTCTCTCTGAGCCATTGCCCTTAACTGGTCACGGTCAGGTGCCATGAACATATTGTACTTGTACTGTTTGATGAAGGCTTCTCCCAAATCATTGAGGTTACGAATACTACTACTATCCAGACTCATATACCACTTCAGAGCAGCACCAGTTAAACTATTTTGGAAGAAACGAATGAGCAAACGCTGATCATAAGTATGGGAGACATTTTCTGGATATACATCACAAGGTGGTCACGAGGAAAAGATTTGCCTTTTTACCTCTCAAATTCTGGCACTTTAAACTTAGCTAGTACCTTCACATTGGGAACGAGGTAGAGTTCACTGACGTTCTGTCCAAACAATTCTTTTCCTCGAAGGGCCTTCATTTCCCTCTGAATTGAACTGGTCTTGAAAGTGATCCAATCAGTAATAGAAACCCATGCTTTCACTCGATGGAGGAACAAGACGATAAACTTCATCATTAACAAATGACATAACATTCACCGAAGGGGGTGCAACATAGTGGATCTCATTTCTAGTAGCAGGAGTAACATGCGCCACAGGAGGTGCAGGAGTAGCAGCAACTTAAACAACTGGATAAATCGAAGCATCAAGATTATACCCTTATGGCATGAAATTTTTTGGCATTCCCCACGGGTAACCCTGAGGAATACGATTATGTGCAGTAGTAACTGGAGTAATAGAAACGGGAACTAATGGTCCTTCATAAGCAAATGTTGTTTGTTGTGGCTGAGCAAGTGGTGGATGATTCTGAGTAGCCACCAATGATTCTATCAAAGCAGTCAGGTTGGCCATACCGGCCTTCAAATCTGTAACTTCTTCGCATAGCTCACAATTCTCCTATTCAAGATTCTCTATTTTCTTCCTAGAATTAGCCTGAGTATTGTACCGGTGAGACAACTTGTTGAACAAAGTAGAGAAACACAGTAAGACACCTGAATATGATCAGAAATGCAAGAAATATGTAGAAGATGATGCATAACATGCAATGCACATGATTTATTTTATCATTATTAATACTTCAAGGTACTCAAAGAATTATAGACAATTTGTTAAAGTACTAACACATTTTAAAATACTGAAAATCTCATTATAATAACTTAAAAATGGATTACAACATTTTAGTACATGTTTCAAAAATCCCAAGTACAAGATAAGATAGGATCTAAAATCCTAAGAAAGTAAATCAGATAAAGATCACTCCACACACTGGCGCTTTCCCGTGAGTCTTGCAATATGAGCCTTCAACTGCTTGTTTTCTTCTGCATACCTGTCAGTGACCTCTTTCCAATCACTAGAGTCAGGAAGTGAGCAAATAGGACCTGGTCTAGCTCTAGAGGAAAATAAATCCTCTTTCCTCTCTATCATTTCTACAACACGACTCTCAAGAATCTCAATCAGGTCATCCTTCTCTTTCAGGTCCGCTGGGTAGGACATTTCTAAAGTCTGAAACTTATTCTTCCAGGCCTCCTTCTCCTGCTGCATCCTAACTAGGGCAAGCTTAAGTTCTTCCATATCATATAAAAGAGGAGGAGTGTTATTCACAAACATATCAGGCATAGGTTCTTCACGGGAATATGGCATCTTTAACTGAATTGTCATTGCATGTACCCACCGGAGATAAGGCTCCAAAGAAACAACTCCTCTAGGTCCCATGTCTTTTCTACTCTTTCTGTGAATATGGCACCAAGCCTTTAAAATTTCCTCCTTAGTTTTCTTATGATCCTCTCTGTAACACGGTGGGAGAACTGACTTGGGTGTTTTGTGTTTGATCGCAATTATTGCGGATAGCAAGAGTCGCCACCGACTTTTCTTTTATCTAATAAGGAAAGGTTGAAAAGAATAGGAAAGACCTTTCGAGATTATTTATTGAGTTCGGGGGGTAGGTTATGAAAAGGGAAGGTATTCACACCCTTTTCATGCGTAGCTATCTACAGGCTCTTAGTTGCTTGCTAGATCACTTGCTTTTGTTTTAAAATGTGCTTGTGGTGTGGGTTTTGAAAGTATTTTGAAAAAGTCTTTGTAATGGTTCTCATTTCTATAAGAACGCGTACAAAGTGTTGTTCTTAAAATAGTTCAAAGAGGTGCTTGTGGAATGTGTTTTTGAAAGTGATTTTGAAAAATGTCTTTGTAATGGTTCTCGTTTCTATAAGAATGCGTACAAAGTGTTTTAACTTTTGAAAATGTTTCAAATGAGAGTGTTGGTGTATAAAATGTTTTTTTTGTGAGAAAGTGAGCAACTAGGAGCATCCTACCTACTCAAAAGTTCTTAATGTTCTTTTCCTCCTTCTTTAGATATTGCTATCTTACCATTGATTTGGTAAGAAGCCCCATCATTTGATGTGAAGGGACAGGCGTGGGACATTTGTATATTCATAGAAGGCAACCTATGGGACGTTTTAGCAATGTCATTTAGGGACTAGATCATTTACTGAAGGCAGCGTCGAGGGTCATCGAGGGACTACGATCTTTTATCGAGGGTCTTTGCTAAAATGCCCATATTCAAGGGACATTACTATTTTTCCGAGGAACCAAGTGAGATTACCCTATGGGTCCATGTGTGTGAATAGTATGTTTGGTTACATGCATTTGTCTTTTATTTTTTAGAGTTGTCTACTTGTTGTTTTTATCTTGCCATACATACCCTATTCTACTAGCAATTATACAAAAGTAATAAAATGCAGAAGAATAAAATCCTACAGTATTACAACCATATTGAGTAGCATGAAAATATAAAGGCAAAATAACATAAAAGCAAGAAAAAAGGGTCTTCGATTTAGGCAGAAGCATCCTTCGATTCTGCCTTTTCTGACTCTCTTCGATTTGGCCTGAAAGGGGTGAAGGCGTGACTTTCGATTGGGGCCTGGAGGTCAGTATGGTGTGCCTTTCGATTGGAGCCCGGGATTCAGTATGATGTGCCCTCTTCACCTTAAGTCCTTTGTTGCATCCTCCGATTGGGCCTCGAGTCAGTTAGGAAGCTTAAGGCTTCGTTTCATACTCATGTCTCATGCTTCATTCATTTGAGTTTTTGAATAGAAACATGGCCTAAGGCCATTCTAGCATCACCTTGAGGCCAGATTAGTTTTTATAGCATACTTAATAAACCAAGAAACAGAACCCAAAAGGATTAGCCATGAAAACAAGGTAAAAAGGTGGAAACGAAAAGATGAACAACGATATGTACATGTTTAAAACGAAAAGAAAGTTTATTCATATATCATGCCTGAAACGAAGGATTCAAGGGTAAGATGGACTTACCTTGCTTCAAGATGGAGCGTGTGCTGGACCTTGAGTGGCTGCCTTGGATACTTCTGGATTCGAAGGGAAGAAACAGAGGTGATGTTTCTGAGGCTGGATTCGAAGGAGAAGAACAAGTGTGAGGTTCTTCCTACTGGATTCGAAGGGTAACAAGGTGTGGGGATGTTTCAGATTCGAAGGGGTAAATGTTTAGATTCTGGGTTGGTGTTTGATGAGTGTTTAAGTGTTTGGATTTTGATGATTTTTGAGAGTGTTTGAGAATTTTGAAGATTCATTCCCCTTAGCCAAAAAGTCCTCCCTTTGAGCTTGAAAATGCTTCTCTATTTATAGAGAAAAGAATGAATGTGTTTTAAGTAACCAAGTTTGTATGATGACAAACCATGGTTTGGTTAAGGGTGAAACAAGTCTTGTCAGTTTTCGTTGATCCCCATTTTCCAGTACAAGTGGGGGCTTGCTGGCAGGATATTTGACATATGCTTCAGGCACTGCATTTCGTTCGGACCTGAATCAGGTTGGAAGCTGATTTTGTGATAAAAGTAACCTTTATGAAAAAAGGGTACGTAGCCTTTTGCTACTTTAACCAAAAATGATATTATCCAATAGACAAAGCTTCAAACCTTTGTACAAGCCTTTGATCATATAAAGATTTAGAAGCAACATAGCCTGACAAGTAAGGTAAGGCTATGAGATTTGCTTAAAGTTATTTAAACAAACTTGCTTTGAAGGGCCTAGAGTTGGGTTCAAAAGATGCTGATTCGAAGGGAATCGAAGTTACAATCGAAACCTTGTGAAGGCAGTTTTTGTCCAGTTGAAGGCTTTCCTGCCTGAGGTCACATGGCCAAACGAAAGGGTGCATGCAAGAGGTCCTTGTTGTGGGGCACTAACATAAAGGGGAAATGATGCCTTGAGATTTTGGCCAACATGAAAAACCAAAGGCTTCTGAGTCGAAGGGGGGTTTGTAGGAGGCCTTTGCTTTGTGACTTCAAACGAAACATGTAAGAGGCCTTTGCTTTGTGACTTCAAACGAAACATGTAAGAGGCCTTTGCTCAAACAAAAGTTTGCCTGCCAAATATCCATATGGCCAAACGAAATTGCATTTGAAGGAAACCACAAGCCCAAACGAAGAATGTAAGCCTAAGCTTGTCTTGAAGAAAGTCACATGTCCAAACGAAGAAAGCGTGCAGGAAGTAAATGGAACAAACGAAGCTTGCAACAAGGGGCCACATGCCCAAATGAAAGAGACATGCTAGGCTTGCAAAGATGCCCAGACGAAAGAGGCATGCAGGAAGAAAATTTGAGCAATCGAAGGATGTCAAAAATAGGCTATTTGCCTTGGAGTCGAAGGAAGCTACAGGAGGCTTTGTGCCTTATGCATGCTAGCATGGGGGAATATTTGTCCAGACAACACAGGCATGCACGCATCAAACATCCAATCGAAGCAGGCACATAGGCAGCCATTGCATTGTGAACCCTGTGAGGCCAAAGGTGCAATTTTAGGTGGCCATATAGGAAGCTCCTTCCTTGTGAATCCAAACCAGGGGTGCTAGAGGCTAACGCCCAGTCGAAGGATGCAAGCCAAGATTGCATCGAAAGAGGCCAAAAGGCCAATCAAAGGAGCTGAATTGAAAAGACTTGTTTTTCTCCAATTTTGTCAAAAAGATTATTTTTATTTGTTTTCCTCCTTTTTTGACAGTTTCCTTTTTATAACTTGGTACTGGAAAATCTAAATGTACTTGTGCAAGCTTGAACTTTGAGAATCCTTGTGAGAAATGGCTTGAAAAATAAGAGGGAAAATTTTGGGGGTACAACACTCTCCCTCTTTAAGAAAGAAACCACTCATATGAATACTATTTGGCTTATCTTTAATTGGACATCCAAGCTATCGTCATTCAAGAATGGGATTGTAGTTAATTCCTTCCTTTGTACCGAGAAGTGGTACATTGGGGAAACTACCACAACTATCGATAATCTCCACATCATAGTAAGCCTGATGATACCAAACAATATCTGAATGAGTGAGGGCCATAATATTCGGAGACCAATGAGGTTCTTTCTTGATATCCCAGAAAGCATCAGACCGAGGTAAGTGAGAAATAAACCAATGATACAACAAAGGCGTGCAACTAATGATCATCCCTCCATGATAAGAATCTCGAAGATTGAATGGAGTAATAAACATCTCCTAATAATGTAGGGACTGGATTCCTTATCAAAAAGGTCCTGATGGAATTGATATCCAGAAAGTTATCGATGCTCATAAGTAAGAACAACTCATAAGCAAGTAGAGCAAATATAGTCTCAAAAGCAATTGTACTCTTCATCCTAGCAAAGTAGAAAGCTTTCTCTAATAAAAACTGAGCGGGTAATCCTCCAATTCCTCCTTTGGTAATCATGTGAGCCTCAATCTCAGACTTCCCCAAATGAACCATAGAAGCAATCTCATGAGACTTTGGCTCCCCCTCCAAACTGGTGAAAGGAACACGATCGGTGATAGGTAAATTTGTTAGATAAGAATACTCCTCCAATGTAGGCATCAACTGATCATCATGGAAAGTGAAACATCGATACATCAGATCATAGAAATGGGCCAAAGTCAAGAGAATACCCTCCTTCATCCTGAGCTTCATAAGAGACACGATGGTTCTATACTTATTCCAAAAATCAGTAGAACTCTCGATCTCAGGAATTAGACTCATCAAATCATCTATGTTAGGATTCTTGAAACTGTACTTCCGAGTCCTTCTTTTCCTGAATCCATGGTTAAAAGCACCTAAGATATTCACAAAAAGTCAACTTTAAGTCCCTTGAACCAAATTTTTTTAAAGGATGTTCATGGGTGCATGAATGCATGATGCAACAATCACACACAAGATCATAAACATGGGGTTCATAGGTTCGACATCACGAGCATGAGGTCAAAGGTACTACCCATAAGGTATGGTCTAATAGTTTATCACCTGCCAAATAAGGTTCTAAGAGGGTCCCAGAGTCTACATCCTTCTTTTGGATATTACCAACGTTCCAATTGACTCATTAATTAGTAATATTCTCAGGAAAAACCCGTATGAGTGTAGTATCGTGTGACAACCATTTCCGGGAGAAAAAAAGTTGTATACAAGAATAGATGGTGGAGATGGGAAAAGAAGTATTTTTTATAATTTTTGCACCCTCCGCAGTTGCGAACCTTTAGTGCCTACGTACCACCTTCCATGCAATAGGGGATCAGGGTACTCGTAGTTCACCTTTAAAATTTTTTAAACACAAGTGTTTGGTTAATTTGAGGAGACCAGACATCATCGTCATATCCAAGTGGAAGAACATACTTACTACCCAAAATTATGAGAAAGGATAATTTGAATCATCTCAAAGTGGAGGATATAGCTTGGATTTTAAAATCAACAAAGCCTCACTCAACACCCAAGTGGAAAATATCTCACTTCACTACATGTCGTAGAAGTATAGTAGCTCGCGTCACTACAAGAATCGACAAGAGTCTGATCTTTTGAGAAAATTTTAAGATAAAAAAGCCAAAATGGCAAAAATGGTTTTAAATGAGATTGACTTACTTTTAGTCTTCTCACAAAAATGTCAAAGTATTATTAAGCTGTTTTAAAATTTGGTTAAGAAAATAATTTTTTTTTTAAAAATGAATGGACCTAAGTCCAAGTTTATTGTGAAAGTGGTTCAAGTTTAGAAAACAATAATAATTATGAAAAGGAGGGAGAAGATTTTTGAAATTAAAGAAGATGGAAGGAGATGAAGAGTCTATCTTAAAGCATAAGGTAAAATCCAGGGAAAAAAACCGTCTAACCAACAAGAAGCTAATACTTGGCATATGGAGTCATTGTAGAATTCCCATCCTTTGGATTTGAAACCAAACAAGTAAAGATAGAAAACCTCTTGAGAAAACCAAACTTCAAATGCATTAAGTCTTCACAAAAATTGGGCAGAGTAATGGTTGTATACAGATAAATCCCCAATTGCAGACAAAGCATATAATCAGAATAACCTGTATACAAAGGAAACAAACAACCCAATGTCTTGGGGTAAACCCCAAGAACTCCAGACAAAATAGAAAAAGAAGTCACCAAGGTCTCCAGGTAGGTCAAGGTCTCTAATCCTAAGTCCAAGAAGTCCACAACTCCAAAATGTCAAGGATAGTAACCAAATAGTTCAAGTAACATTATAATTTTTTTATTGTTGAAGTTGGTTATTAGGTATCTCCAAAAAGAAAATGAAAAGCTCAAGTGATTAAAATAAAAATGACATAAAGATAAATGCTCAAGTGAGCAAAGATGAAAATAGCATGAAATGAAAATGCTAAGATAAATGGTTCTTAAAGTAAAAGCGTAAAGTAAAAGCATAAAAATAAAAGTCAATTGTTAATGAGTTAGAAATTAGAGGTTAGTTGAATGACCATCTTGAATCTTGCATTTGAAAACTCATTGGAATATTGATAAAATCAAAGCCTCTCAACAACAAGTTTCATTTTCTTTTTGTCAAGCATATCATTCATTTCAAAATCTCAAGGCAACAAACAAATAATCAACGATGTTTAAATGATTCCCTTAGTCAAAAACTTATGAAAGTCCATTAGAGGATTGATAAGACCAAAGCCTCCTAACAATGAACCTCAAGGTTATTGGATCAAAGGTTTCAAATTAAATATACTTGGGCTTGCAAACATAAGTTTGGGCCACAAATGATCATTTCTCGAATCGGGACAAAATTTAGCGCTATGTTAAGCAATCGTAAGTGGACTTATACAGAAGTCGCACCTATTTTAAGAACGGTCAATAACAATCTATGTGCCATATATTTAGAGAGATGATATGTAAATCATCCTCTAACAACATATAGCACAATGAGAAAGGGATGAGATGAAGAGGGAGGGGAAATATTTGAATCAAAATAGATTAATCAAAACTATCATTAAAATCATCCATCCATTTTAGTGGAGTTAAACTCAACACTCAAGATCCAATAATATTAATGAAGTTTATGATCAACAATCACATAGCCAAAATATATAGAATAAATAAATGATATAAAAAAATGACTTTTAAATTGTTTTTAAAATGAGAATAAAAGATAAAATAGCAAACTATATTCAAAGTATCAAAGAAAAATTTAAAAACACCATAGGAAAATCAGAAATAACCTCAAACATTTTTATACAATTTTTGTAATATTTTAAAACAGAAAAGTATTTTAAATTAATTAAAATCACTTAAATGAGTGAGAAAAGATCAAAAATATTAGAAATCAAAATAAAATTCTAGAAATAATTTCAGAAAGTTAGAAATAAAGAAAATAATCTTGATGAAATTTTTTAGAATTTAAAAATAACAAGAAGTATTTTTAAACAATTAAAAACAAGTCAAAACAAAGAAAAAATCATAAAAATATAAAATCTTAAAATAAAATCATGAAAAAATAAAAATCAGAAAGAGAATATTTAAAATTATTTTTGTGAATTTTTTCATCATTTTTGGGTCAAATGAATTTTCTATGCTTTTTTGAAGTTTAAAACAATTAAATATATATAAAAAAAAAACAGAAAATAAAAATAAAGTCAGAAAAATATGGACCATTGGATGAGAGTCAAAACGTGTTAGTAAATAGATCCAATGGATCTGGCGCGCTGTGTATATCATGGTTTTTTTTGTAAATCACACAAATTATTTTTTAATAATTAAAAGTGACTTAAAATCTAGCGTGTTTGATGAAGTCTGACTAATGAAAGTAATCAGACCCAAGGGTTTCTATGATGCGTGCATGGTAAAACTGATGCATTGGATAGAACTCAAAATATCACATGTCACGTTATCATTGGTTGAAGCACGACACATAGGTCGTCTTCAACCTCCAGACGCCCTAAATTGAGGTTCCTTAAACTGTAAAATTAGAGAACCAGACCGATACCATTAGATTCATCTCTTAAAAACTATTCTAATGGAACCCTCACACCAAATTTATATAAAATATGTAAGGCTGAATTTGAAAAAAAAACCATAAAAAATAGTGAGCACGAAAATCCCAAGTATCTCTCTCAATTCTCAATGAAAATACAAACCGTAAGAAGTGTGAGAATTAGAAGGATTAATAGAGTAGAATAGGGCTTTATTTGGTTCCACTTGATTGAGAATTCTACCTGAATGAAGTAGCTGAAAATTGCTCTAAAACTGGAATTAGTTAGCACGATTTAGGACACCTCAAGGCTTGATTCTTCTTCTGTTAGCTTCGGGGAAGTTTAAGGATGAAAGATCAATGAAGAAATTGGATTGAAAAGTGGAGAAAATAGGAATTCGAAAACTCAAAAAAGTGAGTTATGAATGGAGTTTAGCAGGGTGATTTTGGCGGTTCAAGCTTGTGAGAATGAGTGGAATAGAGCTTGTATTTATAGGAGAAGCGAATGGAATCAAGAGGAGGGGTGAATGATGAAAATGCAAATGAATTCATGCACACTTGTGTACACGAGCAAAGTGTGTTCACATGTGCATCAAAACTCATCCAAATGATGTGTTTTGATGCTCTAAATGATTCAAACATATTTTCTAATCATGTTTTAAGAGGAAAACGCGTGGAAATTTTGTGATTAAAAGCCAAATTATGAATTTCAAATTCTGACTTTTGGAGAAAACTTCTGTTTCAAGGTACCATCTTTGAATCCAAAATTTTCACAGCTCGAGGGGTCTTAGGGCATAATTCTTGAAGCATATAAAAGATAAGGTCACAATCTTTACAATATTCAAAGAATGAGATCAATTGGATACTTGAGCTAAAAGTTGTGATGAGTCAAAGTTGAGAAAAAGATGTTGACTTTTTGTACTTAGAAACATTCTAAGTTTTTCTTCAAAAGTGACCTATAATGTTTAGAGTTCAAACAAGGCATTCCTCCAAAATTAAGCTTTGGTCATTGATGCTAGCTTGAATTATACTTCTAAAAGAGCATTGTGAAACTTGAATCACTCAAAAATACCAAGTATTGAAAAAGTTATGGCCTTGTAAAATTGGTGAAAATTCATGAGGTGACGTATAATCTTTTCTCTTCTCAAAGCATCTTCCACTCATTTTCAAGCTTTATTCATAAAAGAAGAGTTGAAGTTAATATCCTTAAGATCATTGTGGAAAAATAATGGGCTCAAGGAGATAAAAATTGACCAAGTTATGATTTTTTTGAAGTCACCTAAGGGAATTTGATAACCTATTTAGGGGACTTGTAATCTTTCTTCATCATTAGGAATCTTCCACCCAAAATTTTCTTGAAACTCTTGAAAATATTAGTTTATAACCCTTTATATAGAAGCATGTCTTTGGAATCACTCAAAAATCTCAAAAGATGAACAAGATATAGCCCTTAGAAGTCCAAAACCCTAGATCCTAAAGCACCAACGTAACTTGGGAACTCTTTTCAATTTTGAAAAACTTTCTTTCACGATAACCTTTTCCATGTGAACAGAGGTTGTTGTGGATGATAATAAGAACCCATAGCAATAATAAATACCTCCAAATATTAAATAATTGAGAGAGTTGTGCACTTGTGATCAAGGAATCAAGAACTTGTCCAATTAGGCCCAAATTTCTTCAATCAACCCTTGCATTTTTTTGACTTTATTTGACAAATTGAGGCATGATGAATAATAGTAGGCCTTATCATGATATACTTGAAATAATATTCAATAATGAATCTTGAATCTCAATTAAGTTTAGTTGGAGAAGGCATTGAAATAAACTAATGAACCTATGAATCAACTTGATGAAATGTGTTGTGCCCTCACCTATAATATCATCAATTAGAGAAAACATTCTATTTATTAGTTAAAAGATAATCAATACAAAACATAGATGATCACAATATACAAATCAAGGTGCTTGGTGATTCCTCATGAGCAAACCTAAGGATAGGGAGAAGAACCAAACCCTAGTGTGATCTTGATATGATTGAGTTGATATGAGATGATAGAAAAATCTTAGGGGGGAAAATTGCGGTACAACAAAGGGATAATTCCTAATTTTATCGAAACAAAAACTTGCCTAAATATAAGGGAATGATCAGATCATAAAAGTTCAAACACAAAATTTCAATCAAACTTCTTCATAATCCCAAATTTTACAAACCAATCACAATACTTATTAACACAATATTATTCCATACTCTTTTTGTTTTTCTTTTTCAAAGCTTTTTCAATTTCTTTTTATTTCTCTTTTTTTCATAATTTTTTATTTTTCACAACCTCATAGCCACCACAACATAAGTAAGCAAACAATTGTTGTCCCTAACTTGAATTCAACCAACATTAATGGGTGAATACTCCCTACTTTCTAAGGCAAGGTAAAAATTCAAACCAAAAACAATGGTCGAGGGTTCAAGAAAACAAAGAGTCAATATCCATTCAAAAAGGAAAATCAAACATTCATAGACAAGCATTAAGTTAAAAAACAACATGGACATTAACAAAAAGGAAAATTTGTTAATGTCCATGTGCACAAGGTGAATTGACTATTTGGCTAGGTAGTTATGCTCAAAATGAAATAAAAACGTCTTGATCCATTTCATGATTTCATACAATCAACAAAAATAAAATATTAGACATAATAAATCCATTTAAAACAAGAATTATGGCCTCTAGCATATATGAACAATGGAAAGCTTCCTCATAGGGTAAAAAGGGAACTAAAGTGATTCAATCAAAAGCAAGTAATGCAAAAAGAATTAGTGTTATAGTTGAAACAACCGGTGGAATAAATCATCGAGATGAAAATCAATGAAGTTGCCATCGAACGTTTTTTATCCCACAGGAAGGGAAAGGTAAACATCAACTAAACTTGAGAAGGATGAAATCAAGGTATCGCGACCGAGAGATACGGGTAAAGGAGTCGATTACGTAAGGGGAAGGTATTAGTACCCCTCACATCCGTG
>CATIWC010000961.1:0-164587 GCA_948472305.1 Vicia faba
GTTTATCTTTCACTTGATGTTTGATGGCTATTGATGTTGAGTTTTATCGATTTTAATTCGATATTTCAGATGCTTCATGAGTTAAATGCAATGTTGTCCGAATTCTGAAAATGCGCATGAAATGTGATTTAATTTGTGCTTGATGCATATTTTAGTTTCATTTGATGAATAGTTGACATTGGTATTGATTTTAATTCTACTTTTTGTGCCTTTCATGAGATAAAAAGTTGCTGCCCGATACTTTGTTTTATGGTTTTGATACTTGTCCGGAAGTTATTTCTTCATGTTTTAATTTCAATTTGAGTTGTAATGTGAATGCTTAACTTCAGTTATCCTTTCTTGTTATTACTAACTCATCTTGTGAACTTATGCAAGCTTCTGAAGGTGTCTCAGTACATGAGACTTGTGGCATACTTTTGTTTTGTCGAGACGTATATGTTATGCAGGATCATTCATTCGATATTCGAATATCAATTATGATTTATTTTCACATTGATGATTCTTTGACGCTTATTCTGAGCATTTGATTTCTGACTCTTTTCTTTGATTGGTGAAACTTGCGCGAAGATCTTAGGGTTTCTTGCTTTTATACGCTTTGCTACGGGCTTTTTGTTCGTTTGATATTTTTTTCCTATTCTGTTTATATTCCGCATTGTCTTTTAAATTCCTTTCCATGAGAAGTAGGAATAGAGATGTATGAGTTGAAGAGCTACCCCTGTAGGCATTGCAAACTTTTTTGTTTACATTCTTGTTTGTGCAAAAGACCTCAAAAAGGGGAAACTTCTTGTGTTTGCAAAAGACCTCAAAAAGGGGCAACTTCTTGTGTTTACAAAATACCCTCAAAAAGGAGAAACCTTGTGTGTTTTCTTAAAGTCCTCAAAGATGACAATTTTGTTAAAGTCCTCAAAGAAGGCAATTCCCCTCCCCTTTTACTTTGTGCTCGCAATCTAGTCAATAAAAGTGGAACAATAGGGCTCACAATAAGTCGCCACACTTTTAAGTCCCTTGGTTATTCTTAGCTCGCGTCATATGTTGATGCTTTGAATTGTTCGTCTCTTGTCCTTTGAGTCAATAAAGTGGAACAATAGGGATCACAATCATCCCCCACACCTTGTCATCACTTTGGAGATATCTTAGCTCACATTTATTAACGGTTTGATGCTTCAATTTGTTACTCGATTTTGTGGTTGAGCTATTCTAATGGAAGAAGGGTCCTTTGACTCATCGACCTTTATTTTCATGTACAGATAGCTCATGTTTGATGTCTTGAGTCGATGCTTGTTAGCATATTTGTTTGTGTTTATTTTCTTGCACTTTTGCTTGTTTTTTTAGGTCCACCTTTACATGTTCCCTTAGGATCACTTGTTTCGTTTCGAACAAGGTAGAAATTAGGTTTGTCAACTATTCATGCTAATTTAGGTAGAGATTTCCTTTTGTATCCAAACTTTAGGACCACCGTTGCATGATAAAATTAGGATTGTTAGTCTCCCTTAGACATTTTCGTTCCCCTTTTTGCATAATTAAAACAAAAACTAATTTTCTTAAGAAAATCCAAAACACTTAATAAATGAAGATGTGAATCATATGCAGTTGAGTCTTGTGGGGTAGACCAAGTTGGTCCAGATTGAATCTTTCTTTTCTTTTTCTTATTGACTTTATTACAGTTCAATTCACAAATTCTTTTGCAAATAAGAGGAGAAGTAGTGAGTATCCCTCCAGTTGGATCCATTTGTTATTATCCCACCAAAAACACCAAACAATTCAAACCTTTTGTCTTCGGACTGCCTTTGGGCTTTTCTTTTGAAAACATTTTAACGTAAGAACATGTTAATTCCTTTATACTACAATGCATGAGTCTCCAAAGGTCAAGCTGTAGTAGAATACAAAATTAGTATTATTCATAAAAAATATACAACAAACTAACATTTTTAAGTTGAACTACGAGTGCCTTGATCCCCATTGCACGAGAGGTGGTACGTAGGCACAAAGGTTCGCAACCGAGGCATGCACGAATAATAAAACCTTTTTCTTTGTATATACACTCTACATTCATGTATTTAGCTCATAAGATTTAGATATAAACACACCCTTTGATTAGAACAACAAGAGTGGATTTCGTGGAGTACCACAGACGTGAGAAGTGCTAACACCTTCACCTCGTGTAATCGACTCCCATAACCGATCTTTCGATTGCAAGATCGTAATTTATCCCTTCTCAGGGTTTTCTTTGATAATTTTACTTTCCCTTCCTTTGGTATAAATAAATAATCGATGGCGACTTCATTGATTTTCTCTCGATGATTTTCTCAGTTGCTTCTGCTGGCGATTTCACTGGGGAAAGATTGACCAATTGTTGGTTCATCCCGTGAGTCAGTCCTAGCTTTTTTTGTTTTCCCTTGGGTGTTTATCTTTATGCTTTATAGCATGTTCATTTCTATATGTTTGAGAATATGTATACATTGCATTTTACAGCTTTCCATATACTGGTTATTGCTGCTATTGAAAACACTTTACAGAGCAAGTATTTAAATTATCATTTTCCACAGAGATTAGTGTGATATTACCTCTGTTCTACAATTATAATAGTTTTAAGCTTAAGTTTCATAAAAGGGTTGGTTTTAGTTTTGGTAACGAGTGATGTCGACTTCATGCAAAGTATCAAGTATCGGTAAAATAAAGTTTCGGTTTTAAAAGTTTGGTAAAAGCGTGTCAAGATTAGGGCTCGATAATCTCTTTCAGACGTATTTTCTCAATAACCGTTTTGCCACTTCTCTAGCACAAGCTATCGCTTCCACCCATTTAGAAACGTAATCCACTACAACAAGGATAATTTCATTCAAAAAAGATGGGGGAAAATATCCTACAAAATCTATGCCCCAACAATCAAAAACTTATATTTCCAACATGCTATTCAAGGGCAATTCATATCTTTTTCAATTCCTCCACTCATTTTGTATTTATCACAATTATTAGCATGCAAGTATGCATCTTTGAACAAAGATGGCCAATAAAAGCCCGATTGAAGTACTATCGTTTCCACGCACAAACCATTAAAATAACCTCCATACGAGGAATTGTGACAATGCCAAAGTATACTTTTAGACTCCTCAAATGACACACATCTCCTTAAAAAATGATCACTTCCAAGCCTAAAAAGATAAGGCTCATTCCACTCATAAAATTTTGCATCCACCAAGAATTTCCACTTTTGGTCCCAAGTTAGATCATCCGGTATCAATCTGGATGCCTTGTAATTTGCAAAATCAGTAAACCACGGTCTAATTTGTACCATAAAAAGTTTTTCATCCGAAAATTCTTCTCTAACCTCACTTTCTTAGTTATTAACCTCTACATTGACCAAGTGGGATAAGTGATCCGCTACCAAATTCTCAGAACCTTTCTTGTCACAAATTTTTAGATCAAATTCTTGCAACAAAAGTATCCATCGAATAAGTCTTTGCTTAGAATCTAGTTTGGTAAGAAAATACTGTATTGCCACATGATCGGTGTAGACTACAACCTTTTACCCAATAAGGTAGGATCTAAATTTTTCCAATGCAAACACTATAGCTAACAATTCTTTTTCAGTTGTTGCATAGTTAATTTGTGCCTCATTAAGAACTTTGCTAGCATAATCTATAGCATGGAAATGTTTTCCTTTTATTCGATCAAGAACCACACAAACAGAAAAATTGCTAGCATCACACATTATTTCAAAATCCATTTTCCAATTTGGTGCTACAATTATGGGTGCGGTTGTCAAATTTTGTTTCAAATTATTAAAAGCTATCAAACAAGTATCATCGAAAATAAAAGACTTTGTTGAGCAAGTTGAACAATGGCCTTTCAATTTTGGAAAAGTCTTTGACAAATATTTGCTAGAAGCCCGCATGACCCAAAAAACTTCAGATTCCTTTCATGTTCAATGGTGGTGGCAATTTCTCAATAACCTCCACTTTGGCTTTGTCAAATTCAAACACCTTGGATGAAACTTTGTGACCAAGAACAATTCCCTCGATAAACATGAGGTTACATTTCTCCCAATTAAGCGCTAAGTTGGTGTCCACACACCTCTTCAAAACGGTATCCAAAATTTTCAGTCAAAGATCAAAAGATGCCCCGAAAACACAGAAGTCGTCCATGAAGACTTCTATAGTTTTCTCAATAAGATCGGAAAATATGTCTTGCATATACCTTTGAAAAGTTTCTGGTGCATTGCGCAAACAAAGGGAATCCTCCTATACGCTAAACTCCAAACAGACAAGTGAAAGCCATTTTCTCATGGTCTTCCGGATTAACCGAAATTTGGTTATACCCGAAATACCCATCCAAAAAACAATAGAACTCTTGACCCGATAACCTTTCTAGAATTTGATCCATAAAAGTAAGAGGGAAGTGATCTTTCCTAGTTTTTTTTATTAAGCCTCCGGTAATCAATACACATTTTCCATCCTGTTACGATTCTTGTTAGAATCAATTCATTCTTTTCATTTCTTATTATAGTCATTCCACATTTGTTTTGAACCACATGTACCGGACTCACCCAAGTACTATCGGAAATAGGATAAATCATCCCGGCATCCAATATTTTCACAACTTCCTTTCTCACGACCTCTTTCATTGTCTGATTCAAGCATCATTGAGGTTGAGTTACCGGCTTGAAATCCTCTTCCATAAAAATCTTGTGCATACAATAAGTCGGGCTTAGGCCTTTCAAATCCTCTAAAACCCAACCTATTGCTCTTTGATTTTCTTTCTAAACATGAACTAAACAATGTTCCTCCTTTTCCGACAAAGCATTACTAATGATTACCGGTTTGTTACCACCATCATCAAGAAACACATACTTTAAGTGAGACAACAACATCTCTAATTAAAGTTTGGATTCTTCTTCTTTATCTTCCTTCTTCAAAATTTAAACTTCTTTCTCCCAAGGTTGAACTTCTTCTAAATTCTAAAGTTCCTTTGCACATTATTCTAATTCCTTTTCTTTATGGACATCAAGAAATTGAATCACATTAGTCAATGTTTTCTCAAGAGGTGTTGAAATATGAACTTCACTAGTAACATCCCAAATAGCTTCTTCAATAACATTAACTCTAAAGCAAGCTTTTTTATCATTAGAATGTTTCATAACTTCAAAGAGATTAAAACTTTCTTCTTCATCTTGAACTCAGACCTTCATCAAACCATCGTCGATATGGATCATCATTCTTGCGGTCTCCATGAAAGGTCGGCCAAGAATCAGAAGTGCATCATGGTATTCCTCCATATCAATCAGAACAAAATCAACTGGGAAGAAAAATTTATCCACTTTCACTAGCACATCTAGAGCTACACCGTAAGGACGGGTAATATATTTGTCGGCTAGTTGAAATGTCATCTTTGTTGACTTTATCTCGATGCTCCCCAATCTTTTCACAATAGAAAAAGGAATTAAATTAATGCTAGAACCCAAATCAATCAATTCCTTACCGACATAAACATTACCAATGGTAACCGGAAAAGTAACCCTTCTCGGACCACTTTCCTTCTTTGGTAGAGTTTGTTAATTGATAGCACTACAACTTGCGTCAACCATGATGACTTCTTGATCCATTGATCTTCTATTTTATGTAAGGATATCTGACATGGAATTTGCATACATAGGAATTTTCTACATAGCTTTGTTAAATGGAATATTTATTTGCAATTGCTTAAATATATTCATAAACCGAGCATAATGCCTAGCGTTATCCTTCTTGGAAGGAGCATGAGGATACGGAAAATTTTAAATCGAAAGAGTATTCAATTTACCATTCCACTTCTTCTTTCTCACTTTTTCTTCTATATATTTCTTTTATACTTCTTCCTTCTCCAATTTGTCCTTTTCAACTAAGTCCTCCTCAACATTCTTTTCTACCACTATCTCATCTTTTACTTCCTCTTCTACCATAATTTCCTCCTTAACAACCTCGTCACCCTTCTTTGTATTTTCTTCTCCACCAACTTCTCTTTCACTCCTTGTTACAATTTCCTTGAAATGCTCATTCAAATTTGCTTGTGTATTTGCAAAAAAAGACAGCCCAATTTGTTGTTATGCTAATTGCTTTGCAAGTTACCCAACTTGGTTCTCAAGATTTTTGATTGCCGCTTCATTTGTCTTTTTGTTTGTCATCAAAATTTTCATAAATTGAGTGAGATTTTCATCCATCTTTGAAGTACCACTTTGAGGTTATGAAGTTTGAGTGGTATTTTGGTATGGATTTTGTCATTTTACATTTCCACCATCTTGCCTCCAACCTTGTTGATAGCCTTGATTACCCCTTTGTTGATAACCTTGGTTATTTTGATAATTTGGTTGTCTTGGTTGATAAGATTGATTTTGGTTTTGATTTCCCATGTAATTCGCTTCTTCTCCCACCGGAGGACAAAATCCAGTTTGATGATCACCTTGACATAACTCACAACAAGCTATTTGTTGTACTTGCTTGCTCAGAATTTCCTGCATCTCCTTGATTTATGAGGTAGTTTGGCAAGTTTCTTTGTAAGCTCATCCACTTATTGAGAAAGTAATTTGTTTTAAGCTAAGATAGAATCATTTGTTCCTAATTCAAGAACTCCTGACTTCCTTTGTGAGGTCCCCCGGTCGTGTTGAACTTGATGATCATTTCTCTCCAACTTCCCAATGATTTCAATTGCTTCCTCCGAAGTCTTTGACATTAATGAACCACCCGCTATAGCATCCAACAATATTTTTGATTGAGGTTGAAGACCATTGCGAAAATGTGTAATTGCGTAGTCTCATCAAAACATGGCCAGAACACTTTCTCAACATTGACTTATACCTCTCTCAAGCTTCATCGAGAGATTCCTTACCACCTTGAGAAAACATAGATATTGAGATTTTGGCCTCCATAAACCTAGATTGATGAAATAATCTTTCTAGAAATTTCTCTTCTAAAACATTCCACTCTGTCATAATTTGAGTGGGTTGGTCAAGATACCAATCTTTGGCCTTCCCCACTAAAGAATTAGGGAATAGTATCTTGAAGACTAGCTCTTCTTCAGCTTCTGGAGCTCCCACGGAACCGGAAATCTCATAGAACTTTTTAAGATGGCAGTACGGGTCTTCCTGATTAATACTAGTGAAAGGATTCACATAAAAAAGTTGTAGTATGCCATTTTTCATCTAAGAATTTCTCGCATTGGCTTAACGAGCAAATTGAGCATTCCGTCTAGGACTATTTGTGCACAGACCTCTAGGTGGAAGTGGTGGATCCACCATAACTTCTTCTAGATTTTGGATCGTTGAAGAAGTAGATGCTTCCTCTCTTTCTTTCCTTTCCTTAGCTAGATTTCTCCTCCTTCTTGTCTTGATATTAAGCCTTCTGCAAGTCCTTTCAATTTTATGGTAAAAAAGGAGTTGATATTCAGAAACACTTCCTCTCATAAAAAAAGTCTGAAAACACTAGCCAAACAAGTGAAAACACAAGAGATATTATAATGTTACAATTTAACTTTTAAAAAATAGAACTATTGCAACGCTTGTAATATCAAACGTTAATCCCCGATAACAGCACCATTTTGTTGAAAACACTTTACAGGGTAAGTATTTAAATTAACTTTTTCCACAGAAATTGATGTGATATTACCGTCGTTCTATAATTATAATAATTTTAAGATCAAGTTTCATAAAAGGGTTTGGTTTTGGTTTTGGTAACGGAAAATGTCGACTTCAAGCAAAGTATCAAGTATCAGTAAAATGAAGTTTTGGTTTTAAACGTTTGGAAAAAGCATGTCAAGATTAAGGCTCAATAATCTCTTTCGGACGTATTTTCTCAATAAAGTATGTGAACTCATTAATAATAAACATAATCACATATCCTCTCAAGATGTTTCATCTCTAAAATAATTTTGTGAGTTTTATCAAATTGATCCTTATATGATATCTGTACCTAACTATCAATTTGATAACTTTAAAATCTCAATATAAGGGAATATCAACTCACATAACTATATCTAGAAATGTTCATTGATAAGTTAAAACCTAGCTCAAGAGATGAACATACTTCTCAATAATGATCAACTCAAATATAAACCATAAAACAATAATTTTCACCATATATTTATCATCAACATTTTCACATACAAAATATCAAGCTAAACACATACAAAGATGAAGATTATCTACCTCTAATATTGACACAAAGAAGGATTTAGCTATCCATCACCAAGGTAGTTTGATCAACAAGTAAAGTAGAAAGCTTGATGAATATAAAGTAGAAATTATCAAAGATTTAAGGTATAAATCTTTGATCTTCAGTTACAAATGATAAAAAGTATTTCTTGGACCTAAATATCTGATTTTAGTGTGTTTGATAAAAGTTGGTTTCTAAAATACCATAAAAAATGCTACTTATACAAGTGTCCAAAATGTGAGTCCTGCTAAGCAGCCTGAGCGTGCTAAGCGGGCTCAACAAAAATATATTTTCCTGATTCAGAGGACCACGCTCAGCGAGATAAGGCCGTTTAGTGGGCCCAAAAATGACATTCCCCCAAATGCACAAATCTTCATAGTGCGCTACAAATTTTGCTTAACGCGCTAGCCTGAACAAATCTCCAATTTTTGGCTTATTGCGCCTCACTCTTGGCTCTAGCTTTCCCAAAGCTCCAATGCTCTAATGACCAACATCAAAACCTACAAAATGAGCATAAAACTAAGTAAAAAAAGTAATTTACCACACAAACTATATAATTTCTTATTTACATCTATTTACAAACTTAAACACTACTAATTATCAAAATAGAGTGCAAAGGACACAAAATTATCTACAAATATATCAACATTTTGGTTCTTAACAACTCTCCTCAACTTAGCATTTTGTTTGTCCCCAAACAAAAATTCTCCAACCAAAAGAAAACCAAGACAAACCCCAAAATTAGGAAACAACAAGTTTTCAGCACAAGACAATTTTATGGTTCAAATGAACAAGAACAAATAAGATAATGCTTACCACTAACTAAATAAAACCATAAGCATGAAACAATGGTTAAGTTCAAAATACAGATCAAAATTTCCAAAATAATACAACTCAAGATGAATCACACATAAACACACACTTGTTGTACCCCAAAATTTTCCCTCTCATTTATCAAGAATTTGCTCACAAGATCTCCTTGGACTCAAGACTGCACTAGGGTTTGATCAGCTCAAGACACCTCCTTAAACACTGATGACCAAAATTAGGGTTTGATATTGCACAAGGATATTTGAACTTAAAATACCCAATATGACTTTCATGGATCATTATGGACCCCTAAGATTACTCATGTCAAGTTTCAAGCCTTGGATCACACTTTTGCTCAGTCAATTGAGCAGTTGACCTAAAAATTAGCTGTATTGGGGAAAAGGTCAACTATGGCCAATTTAAAGTCAAACTTCATAATTTTTGATCCAAATCAACATTTTAAACCCATATGTATCATTTGATCAAGTTTGGACCACAATTCCCCAAGAAATTTGATCAAATCTCCAAAAGGGCAAAATGGACAAAATTAAGGTTTTGACTAGGAAAGGGCAATTTCTGATTTTTGACCTAGAAAATGATCAATTGGTTTAAGGAATGATCTCAAGATTCCAATTGCATTATTTTGACATAATAACATGGCCCAAAACATTACTCAAGTTCAAAGGATTGACAGATGAATTTTTAGTCAACTGATCAAAAGTCAACTATATACTGAAAAGTCAAACTTTGACTTTTTGGTCAAATTCAAATACCAAAGATCACGATTCATCAAAACATGTCAAAATATGAAACTTATTCATCAAGAAATAAAAAAGTCCAGATTTCTGTGTTGAAAATTTCTTATTTTTTCATAACTTTGAGCAAAATTTTCACCATGATGCAAAGTGATTCAAGAGAAACTTCCAACATGAAAGTTGTAGATATTCATGAAATATAAAACTTTTATTCACAAAACTTCTTCCAAAAGTGATTGGATCTCAAGTTATAATTTTAAGAACATGTGGTCATGAAACAAAACATTTAGTGTAATTTTGCCCTAATTTGGTCAGGATTTTGACCCAACTTCATGGCACTTTTTCATATAGTTCCAAGGGGAATCTTCAAAAGCAATTCAAATATGGATTGTAGATAATATTACAAGATTTCCAAAATGTCCAAGAACTGCTTGAGATCATTCTTGAGTAGGGAGAATCGAAGAGATGAAGTTAGGGTTTTATCACTTTAATTACAAGTCATTTTAGTGATGAACAAAATTAAAATTCAAGGTTATGCTACATTAACTCTACTTTTCAGGCCTCAAACTTGTTAGGCACTCAATAATTAATGGTTTACACAGCTGTTAGAGGTCTCACTTCAAACATTTAATGCATGGACATGCTTTATATCCATTTTTGGAAGAAAAGTTACATTACCATTTTGATAAAGTGACTTTTTGTACAAACCTTGTTCTTGATAGAGTTGATCCCACACCCTGGTACAGAATTGTAACACCATTAACACCATCCCCCATTTCCATAAATAGAGTTTTTCACATTGACTTCTCCAGACCATTTCAGCAATCCATTGCTCAAGCTAATCATTGCATTAGCTTCCTGGGACCTCAAGGAAGCTAACCTGATCATAACCATCACTTGAAACAAGCTCAAACTCAAAACACGATTTCCAGTTTTGAGGTAAGTTTTCTTAACTTTGAACTCTTCATATAGGCATCATCAATGATTTATTTGTGAACAAAACATGTAGATATCATTGCCCTAAAGCTAACCATGTCCATAGTTTCCATTAAATTTTCTTGAGCTTAGAGAATTTTGAAACTGAAATTTCTAAGATTTTTAGGGTTCAGATTAGGGCCATTAAAATTCATGCTTATCTTTGATCTATAGTTTTAATGCTTTACATTTCTGAAACCGTGAGAAAATTTGCTACAAGTTTCATGTTTACAGTTTTCATTTTTGATGAGAAATGAGCAAGTTACAGTTGGTCTGGCTGGAGGTTGAAGATGAAGTCATCCGGGCGCGTTTTGCCTTATATATTTTTTGATTTGCCTATGTTAACAGATGTATAGCCACCCTAGTGGTAGAAGCGCACGCTTGTAACCTTTAGGACCTGGGTTCGAGCCCCAGTGGTACCCTTTTAATTTTTTCACATTTTTGCTTTCTGATTTTTATCTTTTTGGCAAGCGTTGGGCCTCTATGGGCCTGACTTGTTTTTATTTTTACTAGCTAACCCCCTGCAGGCTGTTTGTGCCCCTGGCTCAAGTTTTTTTTTTCTTTTTTTCTTTTTATTTTTTTCATTTTTATTTTCTTAAATATTTTTCCTAATATTAAAAAATCATAAAAAATCAGATTTTCATTTTAACTTAGTGTATTTTATTTTTCTCACAAAAAATATTTTATTTAACTATACTTTATTTAATTTTATTAACTAGTCTTGTAAATTTAATTAAAACTAGGTTAGTATTTATTTTTATTTTACACCTATTGAAATATATTTATTTATATATAAAAAACGCCAAAATTTTTTATAATGCTATAAATATTTTCAAGACAAAAATACCAAAAAAATACTTTTTTTTAAACTTATTTTCTTTTGATCAATTAATAGAATTAGGGTTTTATTTAAAATCTTTTCTTAATAAATTTAAGTTTAATTAATTATTTTCTTTAATTAATTAGGTTAAGACAATTTCCCTTTTTTCATATGAAAATCAAACAAAGATCCATTTTCTTTACATTTTTCATTTTTGTACATTTATTCATTTTGTACTTTGTATTTATTTTTTGTACATTGATACCAATTCAATATGGTTGTAATAGACTAACTAGGTTTACATTTTTGCAATCCCCATTCAATTTGTACACCCCATCCCACAAATGTTGTAATAGCGTAGTAACTTTAAATTCCGAAATTTATCGCTTTTATACATAATATGCTAGTAATTAGGGTTTGTATAGAAAGACTAAAACCAATACTTAGAAAACTCTAATTCAAGACAAAAATAAGCATGAAAACAATACACTTGCACACAAGCACCCCTAGGGTTATTCCACTTGGTTGCCTTATAAAAAATGGCCATATTATGCATGCAAGGTATCTTAGCAAAAACAAGCAAATATAAGATCATAGTCCCTCGATGACGCTATCTAAGTTGCCTTTCAAATGATATTAGTCCCTAAAAGAGAATGCTAAGATACCTTGCAACATTGCTAATCATGGTTATACGATGACCCACGGTCGTCCCGTTTACATCCAAAGATAGGGTTACTTACCAAATCAATGGCAAGATAACAATGTCAAAGGAAAAGTAAAATGAACAAGAAAAACTTTTGAGTAGTTAGAATTCTCCTAATTACTTGCTCAATTTCATACAAACATCCTTGCTATTTTCAAAACAAACACTTACACTTTCAAACATCTTACAAACTTGAAAACATTTTCAAAAAGATCAAACATCTTTGTATACATTCTTACAAACAAGAATCATTACAAAGGTTGCCTAAACAAAGGCCTCGTTACAAAATACTTTCAAAAAACCACTACCAGCACAATTTCAAACAAAAAGCAAGTGATCTAGCAAGTAACTAAGATCTCATAGAAAACCATGGATGAAAAGGGTGCTAATACCTTCCTTTTTCATAATCTACCCCCGAACTCAAGAAATAATCTCAAAGGTCTTTCCTATGCTTTTTCACCTTTCCATTTGGATACAAGAAAAGTCGGTGGCGACTCTTGCTAACCGCAACATTTGCGATCAAACGCAAAACCCCCAAGTCAGTTCTCCCACCGTATCACAGAACTGGCGATTCTGCTGGGGATAATTCTAAAAGTGGGGTTACCTTAGGGTTAGATCATATTTACTTGCTTTCATTGTTTGATTTGTATGCTTTACATTATGGTTCTTTGTTTAGGTTTGAATCCTCTACCCGGATTTGGGATACCTTATAGGTAAGTAGCAATACATTGTGGGAACTGTGTGGGGTATACCGACATGGTCTAAGTAATAGCTACATTAGTGCGACATATTTGTGGGTACTGGTAGCCTTTGAGTTAATTAAATAGAATACGGGGCCGCTGAGTGATGTCGCGAAGCACTAATGAACTTTTAGAACCTTTACTTGACCAACTTGGCCTTTAGGACATAGTGAGATGACCGACTTTGGTGCAGTCCGAAGTTCGTAGATACTCGATACTACACTCATTGAGGTTTAGTTTCTTGAGGTATTTCGGTCGCTATTAAAGAGGCTTGTGCTGAAACAATGACCAAGGAAACGTACCAGTGATATTGAGCTCCTTAGAACCCGGTTACTATTACTAGGACAGGTTGAGCCAACTAAACTTCAAGAGGGTACTTACCTATGAGACTCCATGCAAGCCTAAACCTAAGGACTTGTTTACTTTGTTTCTATATACATACTTGTACATAACATCATGAACATCATAACATCATACACATTCACTAACCATTTCAAGGATCTTGGGATTTATCTTTGTTCTGTTTTGTAGGATATGGATTCTCTTCGCAGGAAAACTATTCAAGTCAACCTTGTAAGGATCCCTCCACAACTTAAGGAACTAACTTCAAGGATTCCTGAAAACTCTCCATTCACCAAGAGACATGGTCGCGTACTCAACTTGGTCACCTCCAACACAGATGAGGACATGATGAAGGTGCTCTTTCAGTTCTTTGATCCTTTACACCATTGCTTCACATTTCCCGACTACCAACTTGTGCCTACTTTAGAAGAATTCTCCTGAATCTTGAGGATTCCCATTCTCAACCAACTAACTTTCAAAGGTACGAAAAGAGACTCAAAGCCAGAAGATATTGCTCAAGCTCTACACTTGCACTCATCTGATGTCACAACTCATTGGGAAAGAAGGAGTGGTGTCAAAGGTTTCCTAGAAAAGTTCTTGTTTGAGAAAGCCCAAAACTGTTGGAATTCTTTGGACCTGCAAGCTTTTGAGGAAATTGTGGCTCTCCTCATCTATGGGGTGGTTTTGTTTCCAAATCATGACCAACTCATAGACATGAACACCATCAAAATATTCATATCATGCAACCTGGTGCCTAATTTTCTAGGAGACATCTTACACTCTTTTCACACTCGCACAATGAGGAAAAGAGGTGTCCTTATGTGTTGCACTCCTCTCTTGGCAAGATGGTTTATTTCGCATCTTCCCCAATCTGTATTAAAGAACGAGCAAGGTTCAAGGTGGTCATAAAGGTTGATGACGCTCAAAAATTCAGACATTCATTGGCGCTCCCGGTCCATAGAGAATGTTACTATTGTCGACCGTTATGGAGAATTTCCTAATGTCCCTTTACTTGGCATTAGGGGAGGTATCACCTACAACTCCTGCTTAGCCTTAAGACAGTTTGGTTACGCCCGAAGGGATGGCCCTCACGAGATGCTGATTCAAGGTTTGGTATTTGACTACGAGAACGACGATCAAGGTCTTCGCCAGAGATTTATCTAAGCTTGGAGGATGTTGAACAAGGTAGATAGCAAGACATCGGGGCATAAGAATTCCATTCCTCTTGAGCCTTACTTCAAATGGGTACAAACTCGTGCCCAAAGTCTGAGAATTCCTTATCCTTCCATTCTCCCGGTAATCATTGAGCCTGTCATGGAAGGAGATGTTCCATACACAATCCTACATCCTGACATGCCCACCTCTCTTAAAGACCTACAAAGAGATTGGATAAAACTCAAGGGGGAGCGAGATACCTTCGAAGCCCAATTCTACGCAAGCGAGAAAAAGGTTTTGGAACTCACTAGGATACTTCATGAAGAGAGGAACTTGAATGCCTACATCGCACCAAAAAAGGATGCGTACTACCTATTTATCTTAGAGTTTTTGTATTATTTTTCCCAAGAAGGCATTGATGTACTCAAAGCCTTAATTTATTAATATAATGTGCATTTCTTTTTTCTCTAAAACGAATTTGAATCTTTAAGATCCTTGAAATCATTGCATATGCATTTACCATTCATCATAACATAAGAAGGTTTCTTGCAACAAGTCTCCTCATCTCTCTACTGTTTATTTCAGTAAGATGGATCTCGAGCAAACGGTGAATGACCTCTAAGCTCAGAATGCACAGTTTCAACAGATGTTCTTAACTCTAGCCAAAGGGCAAGAAGAGTTGAAGACCTTTCTGGTTGAGGAAAAGAAAAAGAAGACGAAGAAGATAACCAGAGTTCTAAACATGGGAAGAAGATTCCAAGGGCAAACAAGAAGGGCCTTAGACTTTGCAACAACATCCGGTGAGAAATACAATCAAGATGGGAAAGGCAAAGAAACAGTTATCCAGTTAGAATCAGAAGAGGAAGAAGAAGACTATTCTGAAGAACAATACCCTCCAGTCGACGACAAGTATAAGCATCTAGAAGAACGGTTGAGTGCAATGGAAATCCAAAAAGTGCCTGGATTGGACTTTGAGGAGTTGGGCTTAGTGTCGGGGATTGTCATTCCTCCAAAATTCAAAGCACCTGTGTTCTCCAAATATGACGGAGTCTCATGCCCAAAAATGCATTTCTGGTCCTATGTAAGGAAAATCCAGCCCCATACCGCTGATAAAGATTTATGGCTACACTTTTTCCAAGACAGTCTGTCTAGAACTCAACTTGATTGGTTTTATCAGTTAGAAAGAGCCAATGTTCATAACTGAGAAGATCTTGCTGCAACCTTTTACAAACAATACCAATACAACGTTGATCTTATGCCTACCCGTACTCAACTCCAGAGTATTACCATGGTTTCGAGTGAAGGCTTCAAGGACTATGCACAAAAATGGAGGGACTTGGCCGGAAGAGTTCAACCTCCCCTATCCGAAAGAGAGTTGGTAGACATGTTTTTTGGCACCTTGTCTGGTCCCTTCTTCAATCACTTAATTGGGAGTTCATCGGTAGGTTTTACCGAATTGATTTTGACCGGAGAAAGGGTAAAAGCCAGGATAAAGAATGGAAAGATTCAAAAAGATGCATCCTTTGCTGCTGTAAGGAAACCATTCATAGGAAAGAAAGAAGTGGTTGTTGTATATCCTCAGAGAAATCAAGATAAAGTTAAACGCCGTCCTATGGTGGGGGCTGTTATGATTCCTAAACCTGCGCCTGATCAACAAAGAAACAACCAACCAAGAATGGAAAGATAAGTCAGGCAATTCACCCGAATTAATATGACACTATCTCAAGTATTGCAACATTTGTTAAGATCCAATCTAGTGACCTTGAAAGAAGCTCCAAAGAACCCTAACACAACCTCTCCTTACTATCATCCTAATGCCCGTTGTGCATACCACTCTGAGAGTCCTGGTCATGACACTAACAACTGTTGGGCTCTGAAGAACAAAGTACAAGACCTCCTTAAAGCCAAAAAGATTGAATTCGATGCGCTAGAAAAGCCCAATTTCATTTTTCCCTATGCCCAAACACGGCCATAATACCAACACCATTGAAGAAGATATGTTTGTTATTTCAATTGATGATCTTGTGACCCCACTCCTGACTATCAAAAAGAACTTGTTGATTACCGGTGTATTCCCGAGTTGTGATGAAAGTTGTCATTTCTGTTTGTCCTCATAAACCAGCTGTCCTTTGTTGAAAGCAGGCGTTCAGTGCCTAATAGACAACAAGGAAATTTTGTTCGAAAAGACTTCTGTTCCACCTGCTTCTAATAATGATGTTTCCATCATGACCATTTCCAACAATTCTTCCAGGGTCTCCACCAAAAGACCCGTTAGAATTACATCAGCTCCTAAAGTAGCTCCTTTGATAATTACAATGCTTGGACCAATCCCGTATTCGTCAGACAAAACCGTATCATGGAATTATGGAGGGGATGTCTACTACCACGGTATCAAGCAAGATTGGCCAGCTGCTGAAGATTCAAGTTCTGAGAAGGTTGACTCCAATATCATTAATATTACAGGGACTAGCAAGATTACCCGAAGCGGAAGGATATTATATCCAGAAATTGCTACCCCAAAAGCAGTTTCTGGACCCGTAATCATTCCTGTTATTGTTGCTACTCCAAATGTTATTCCCAGTCCTATAATCATCTCTGCTAGTACTCCAACCGACAAAGTTGTTACAACCCCTGTTATCACTCCTACTGATATTCCTGTTGCCGAGTCAACCAAGACTCGAGGTAAAAGTATTCTGATTGAGTCTGTCCGGACAAAGGCAAAATCATTGGCTATCTCTGAGACCTCCCGGAAAGAGATGGGGGAAATTTTAAAGATTATAAAAAGAAGCTACTACAATGTAGTTGAGCAATTGGGGAAAACTCTGTCTAAAATTTCCATGCTGGCTTTACTACTATGTTCTGAGGCGCATGCAAAGGCCTTGGTAAAATTTCTGAAAACTGCCTATGTACCCCAAGAAACATCTGCCGATCAGTTCCAAGACTGCATAGCCTTCTTGACTGCAGACAATGGTTTAGGTTTTTCAGATGCTGATTTAATGCCAAGAGGGAGGAAGAATAATGAGGCATTGTATGCCTTAGTTGAATGCAGGGGCACAACCTTGGCTCATGTGTTGGTTGACACCAGTTCGTCTCTGAATGTATTGCCTAAAAAGGCTCTTGATAGGCTTGACTGTGAGGGATTGACATTGAAAACAAGCAACATAGTAGTGAGAGCCTTTGACGGCTCAAAAAGGATGGTGCATGGGGAAGTGGACATCCCCATAAAGGTTGGAACCCAAACATTTGATTCAACTTTTTATGTAATGGATATTCGCCCTTCATATTCCTACATGCTTGGCCGACCATGGATTCACAATGCTAGTGATGTTACTTCTACGTTGCACCAAATGCTGAAATATCCAATTCAAGGGAAGATCATCACTGTTCATGGAGAAGAAGAGTATATGGTCATCCATCTAAATTCCTTCAGATATATGGAGTTTGATGGTGAATTTATTGAAACTCCATTCCAACACTTTGAAGAAGTTCCGCAAGATGTGGCAGTAACCAGGGTTGTGTCTCAAGTTCCCAAGATCACAAGGCCTCCGCTCAGGATGTCATCTTTAAAGGATGCCAAGGAAGTGATAGAAGAAGGTGGGTGAACTATTTGGGGACAACTCCTAGATATCCCGTACAAATCTGACAAGTTTGGTATGGATTTCACTTCAGGTGCCTAGAAGGCCGTACGCCGTGCTCGTGCTGGAGGACCACCCTTGAAGATCAGCAACCGCGAAGTCAATGCGGTGGAAGATGATGAAGACAACTACAACCTGGAGGATTGGATTTTCCCAACTGTCAGTGAGGGCTCAGTAACTGGGAGGCTAGAGATTTTGTCCCGATCACTTTTATCCCACAGTAATTTGTCTTTACATTTTGTTGGATCTGTAATATTATAACAATTCAGAATATTAAAATCTTGTGTCTTACCCGAGGCACAATGGTCCATTTGTAAGGGTTATTATCTAATTTCCAAATGACATCAATGAATCATGGACATTTTTGCATACAAACTTTGTGCTCATTGTTTTTCTATTTACATTTTCATTTCTTTCAAAGATAGCTATACTCTTACACACACTCACACTCACAATGCAAGTCTATATCCATTCGGGATCCCATGGGTAACGGTTCTGCTATGACCTTTTGTGAATCGGAAAATCTAATCTACCAAGCCGAAGACGAAGGTGAGGAAGATTGTGAAGTACCAGGGGGACTCGCCAGGTTACTACAACAAGAAGAGAGAACCATTCAGCCCCACGAGGAACCCGTGGATACAATTAACCTAGGCACCGAAGAAGACAAAAGAGAAGTCAAGGTAGGTGCCAATCTGGAACCCAGTGTCAAAGAGCGTCTGATTCAGTTGCTACACGAGTATATTAAGGTCTTTGCCTGGTCGTATGAAGACATGCTAGGACTTGATGCATATATTGTGGTGCATCGTCTACCTACAAAAGAGGACTGCCCACCAGTAAAACAAAAGGTCCGTCGAATGTGACCAGATATGTCGGAGAAGATTAAAGCTGAAGTCATGAAGCAATTTAACGCTGCATTCTTGGCCCTCACCTCTTATCCGCAATGGGTTACCAATGTTGTTCCTGTGCCCAAAAAGGACGACAAAGTACGAATGTGCATGGACTACATAGATTTGAATAGGGAAAGCCCTAAGGACCCACTTCCCCACATTGACATCTGTGATCGGTGGAAATAGAACTGACTGTTTTGGAATGCTGGTTCGCGAAATGTCGCGGTAAGCAAGAGTCGCCACCGTCTTTTATTTTCTCCAACAAGGAATGGACAAAAGCACAGCAAAATTCCTTTTCGAGATGTTTCTCGGTTCAGGAGGTAGATTATAGAAAGGGAAGGTGTTAGCACCCTTTCTATCCGTGGTTATCCACGGGCTCTTAGGTACTTGCTCACTATGTTTTCAAAAATGTTTGCTTTTTTTGTGTTTGTGGGTTTTGAAAAGAGTTTTGTTTGAAAACTTCTAGGTAAATCTTGTATCAGTCCTCAAGAGTGTATGAAGTATTTGTTTGAAAGAGCAAGTACCTTAGAACCTCTACCTACTCAAAAGAAATTAAGCTGTGTAAATGTCCTTTAGACAGTACCATCCCACTATTGAGAAGTAGGTAGCACCGCTGTTGGAGTTATTCGGGTCAATTCGATTATAGGGACATGTGTGGTCACCAAAGCAATAGTAGGACGCCTTAGCGGTAACCCTAATGTCCTAGATCCTTTTTATTCGAGGCAACCGTTTCGAGGCAACTTGGATCTTTAGACAGGAGGGCGACCTCTAAAACACCCTATACTTAATGACCACGTCGAGGCAACCAAGTGAGGCGTACCCTAGGAGTGGCATGTGCGAGTGTGTCAGGATTCAGTTTATATTATCTTTGCACATGTATCATTGCGAGCTACGGGTTGATTTTATTATCAGGCAAGTATTGTCATGCATAGTTAACAGTTAATAATTGTGCGGAAAATAAATTGCGGAAAATAAATCTACGCTATTACAAGGCGTCGGGTATTTACATCGCCAAAAACATAACCCTTGAAAATAAATGCGAGGAAATAAAGAAAGCGATAAAAGGGTCCTAATTACGCTATTACATCCTCGGAGCAATTACATAAATATGATCAAAAATAACATGTGCGAAAAGAAATTAAATCAGAGAAGTCCTTAGGGTTTTGACCCTTTTTGAGAAAGAATGAAGTTTTGGTTATTTTGCATTTAATTAAACCTAAAACTAATTAATTAATTAAATAAAAGAAATGTTTTTTAAGTTTTTTAATGTTTTAATGAAAATAAAAGAAATTAAATTAAAAGTTGTCAAAAACCTAATTCTATGTTGATTTTAAATTATTGAGAAAAAAAGTCAAAATTAACCTAATTAACTAAATTAATTTGTTAGCATTTATTTACAAAATAATAAACTAGTAGTAAAATTAATAAATAATAATAATATTTTATTTTTAGTTTTTCTGAATTTATTATGAAAATAATAATTATGTTAATTAAATAATAATAATAATAATTAGTAATAGTAAAACAATTAAATAGAAATTATAAAATAAAATTAAAAAAGAATGAGTGAACCAGGGGGGTGATGGGCCAGATTCTGGAGGTTTGTTAGCAATCTTCAAGCCCATTAAGCTGCCAGTCCATTTGACCTTTCTGATTGTCTACGCGTGGGTTGACCAGGAGCATGATGGTCATCCATCTTTGGACCATTGGATTTGAGTCTTAGACACATGGCACCTGGATATTTGAAAGTACATGGTAAATCTGCTTTTGCAACCTGCATGGGATTAGGCAAAGAAAAATAATAACAAGTATTGTGGGGGACCTGGGATTCAAACCCAGGTCCCAATGATTCCATGCCAGCACACTATCCACTACGCCAATTGCCTGCTTTTGATAATATGATAACCATCAATTATAATATATAATAATTAATTCACAGGCTGCCAAAACGAAAACACGCGCGCATGTTTCAAATGATCCAATGACATGCCAACAACGCATCATCTTCCTCGCTGAACCTGTAAAATAAAGGTTAGATAGCGGGGGTTTTTAACCCCCACAACCTGCAACCACGAAAAATAGCGAATAGGCGTATGATCAATATAAATATTTCGCGAGGATGGCTATGGATTCGTCTTGTCTCAACGAATTCAACCATGGGTCTTATGAGGCTTGATTTTTCCTATACTGAAAAGCCCCAATTTGGAAGCTCAAGAACCCTAGCTTTTGTCAATGGCAACTTACGATTCTGCACACTATAAGTCAATTAATTTATACCATTAGTTTCACAAGGATTCAAGCAATGCAAAACGAACCATAAATCATGTTAAATGCTTATGAATCATGAGTTTCGTTATGAGAAAAACATCAAACCGTGTGACTGTAAAATGGTGATTTCTGGAGCCTTAGCGTGTGGTTTTGATTGCAATACGTCTCTGACACCTCCAGCAATGTGTTTGAAACAACCAAAGTCCTTGAATTGGCCTGGAAGATAGAAAACAATTTTCAAGTTTTCTTGATTTTTTTGAAAGTGGTTATGGCTTTCTTGCAGCAAATTCACGTATGCATGATTAGGTTTAGCTTGTGCATATATAGTAGAATGAAACTAGGTTAAATCTTTGCCAAGAAATCCATGGAATTGATGTTTCAATATTTGATTAAAAATAAAATATTTTTGAATCTTTTTGATTGGAAAAACTTGCTAAATTTTTAGATTCTTGTCCCTTTGATTTTCACACGAAATTCTCAGCATATCTTGACCACATTTGCTTCACCAAAAGATTGAAAAATCAAATCTTTGTATTTCCTACAATTTAAATTAATTAAATGAATTAATATTGATTAAAAATCCAATTAATTAATAAAAAATAAGAAAATGAATTCAAATAATCTTAATGGGTCGTGCATAAGTCATGGATAAAGTTTCAAGAAGAAATTTGAGGCCCATTAGCAAAAACAAGGTGTTTTGAGCAAAGTTGACTTTTGCAAATTCACAAAAATTTCCCAACTTCTCCAATGCATATCTTGCTCAATTTTGATCATATGAACATGTTCTTGGACATTTTGAAAAGGTCTTGAAGTCCTCTAACCAATGCCTTTGGTCCCATGTCATTTGGATTTACCAATCTCAAGTTATGGTCTTTGACTTAAAGTGCCTTTTTGTTGACTTTTGAATTTGACCTATAATGTAGAAATTGATAACTTTTTATGAGAGCATTTCTTGGACTTGGAGTGTGAATATTAGTTGTAGGAAATGTCATCCCCTTCAAAATGAGCATTGGATGGAATTTTTCTGATGAACCATGAAAAAGTTATGCCCTGGTCAAGATAAAGTTGACTTTTCTGCTGTCCAAAAATAGTAACTTTTTGCATCTTGATGATTTTTGAGCCATTCTTGTGGAATCATGATCAAGAATTGACCAAATGATGATTGTGTACTCAAAATAAGATGTTGACCAAAAAATCCGACTTTTGACTGCAAAATGACCATTTTGCCCCTGCAGTTGACTGTGGGTCAAATGAGGCTTTTGACTGTGCAAATTGGTATTGTAAATCTTGAAACTTGGCATGTAGATGCTTGAGAATATGTATAGGCCTATGGGACTTGATTGGACCATTGAAAACCCCAAATTCCTTGAAAGAACCAAAACCCTAATTTTGACTGGCTTATGAGGTATTTGGACTGTGCAATCCTTGAGCAAATCTTAAACCATTTGGAGATGATTCTTGATAAACCTTGAGGAATATGGGAGGGCAAAATTTGGGGTACAACAACATCCTAGTTGACAATACGGCACAACACAAAGTGTTTTCCTTCATGGACTGTTTATCAGGTTACAACCAAATCAAAATGGTGCCTGAGGACATGGAGAAGATAACCTTTGTCACACAATGGGGGACATTCTGCTACAAGGTTATGCCATTCGGACTGAAGAATGTTGGGGCAACCTATCAGTGTGCCATGGTAGCTCTATTTCATGACATGATACATCACGAAATAGAGTTCTATATGGATGACATGATATCTAGATCTCAAACAGAAGAAGATCATCTTGATCATTTACAGAAACTGTTTGAGAGGCTAAAGAAGTACAAGCTGAGGTTAAACCCAAATAAATGCACGTTTGGAGTAAGGTCTGGTAAGCTCCTAGGTTTTGTCGTCGGCAATAAGGGTATTGAAGTAGATCCTGCCAATGTGAAAGCATGACAAGAGAAGCCTGCTCCTCGTACTGAGAAGGAAGTCAGAGGATTCGGGGGGACGTTTAAACTACATTGCCAGATTCATTTCTCACCTGACAGCTACTTATGAACCAATCTTCAAACTACTGAAGAAAGATCAAGTAGTCAAATGAAATGATGAGTGCCAAAATGCTTTTGACAAGATCAAATAATACCTGCAAGAACCTCATGTGTTGATGCCACCAGTCGAGGGAAGGCCATTGATCATGTATCTGACTGTTTTGGAAAATTCAATGGGGTGTGTGTTGGGACAGCATGACGAGTCTGGCCGAAAAGAGCACGCTATTTATTACCTGAGTAAAAATTTTACCGACTGTGAAATAAGATATTTACTGCTCGAGAAAACTTGCTGCGCTCTGACATGGGCTGCTCGCTGGCTGAGACAGTATATGCTGACCCATACTACCTTGTTGATATCTAAAATGGATTCAACAGAATACAGCTTTGAGAAACCTGCTCTCTCTGGGAGAATAGCGAGATGGAAGATGATCCTGACAGAATATGACATACAGTATACTACCCAGAAAGCAATAAAGGGAAGTGTGCTAGCTGATCACCTTGCTCACCAAGCTGTAGAAGACTACCAGTCCATGAAGTTTGAATTTCCAGATGAAGACATCATGATGGTAAACAATTGTGAAGAATTCAGGCCATATGACGAACCTGAACAATGATCCCGATGGACCCTGGTTTTTGATGGGGCATCTAACGCACTCGGCAATGGTATTGGTGTTGTACTCATATCTCCGAAAGGATGTCACACTCCCTTTACGACAAGACTTTGCTTCAATTGTACAAATAACATGGAGGAATACGAAGCGCGCATCTTTGGTCTCAAACCTGCCTTAGACTTGGGGATCTAATCTTTGAATGTATTCGGAGATTCACCTTTAGTTATCAGCCAGATCAAAGGGGAATGGGAAACCAAACACCCTAACCTTATCCCTTACAAAGAACATGTTTTGACATTTCTCCCACATTTTGAGAAGATTACCTTCGAGCACTTCCCACGAGAAGAAAATTAGCTAGCAGACGCACTAGCCACAATGTCATCTATGTTTAAACTTAAATGGGATAACGAGGCTCCCAAAATCACCATTGAACGAAGGGATGAACCAGCACACTGTCACGAGATTAATACTGAAGAAGTAGTGGACCAACCTTGGTTTCACGAAGTCAAGAGGTATCTTGAAACTCAAGAATATCCAGAAGGAGCTTCAGTAAATGATAAGAAGTTCTTAAGGAGATTCGCTGCTAAATTATTCCTTAGTAATGACATTCTTTACAAACGCAACGATTAACTATTTTACCAAGTGGGTACAGGCAGCTTCTTTCGCTTCCGTTACCAAGAATGTTGTCGCCCGGTTCACCAAGAAAAATCTCATATGTCATTACGGTATCCCAGAGAGGATCATTAGACAATGGTACGAACCTGAATAATACTATGATCACTGCCCTGTGCGAGCAATTCAAGATCCAGCATCACGATTCTTCCCCTTACCGGCCAAAGATGAATGGTGTTGTTGAAGCCGCGAATAAAAACATTAAAAAGATAATACAGAAAATGACAGTCACATACAAATATTGGCACGAGATGCTACCATTCTCCCTCCGTGGATATCGTACCACAACTCGCACATCAACTGGGGCAACACCCTACTCTCTGGTATACAGCATGGAGGCTGTCTTGCCTATTGAGGTCCAGATCCCCTCTCTGAGAATTATGAAGGATGCAGGACTAAATGAAGATGATTGGATCCAGACTCGACTTGATCAACTAAACTTGATTGATGAAAAAAGGCTTACTACTGTCTGCCATGGTCAAATGTATCAAAAGCAGATGATCAAGGCTTTCAACAAAAAGTTCAGACGCCAAGTGTATCAAGTTGGAGATCTGGTGATCAAACGTATCATACTACCGCAAGGTGATCCTAGGGGAAAATGGACTCCTACGTACGAAGGACCATTTATAATCAAAAACATATTCTCTTGTGGAGCAATGATCTTGACCATCATGGATGGTGACGACTTGTCGCACCCTGTAAATGCAGACACAGTCAAAAGATACTACGCATAAGAGACCCGTTAGGTTGACACACCTAGGAAAAACAAGGGCATCCCGGCGAACCAAAAAGGTTCGGGCAAAAATTAGGGATAAAACAAAAAAAAATTGTACACTCGGCGAGCTGAAAACCCGAAAGGGCGGCTTGGGAAAAAAAGGGTATCCTGGTGGACTGAAAACCCGAAAAGGTGGTCCAGGCAAACGTTAGGGAATTAAAGCATATGCCTATGTCTCGTTGGATCATCTTACAGACAACCTGACAAACTCAGAGGTTCTGATCAATTCAATCATCTTCGGACGAGGCAATAAATAGACAAGATGCTCGGAGACACGAAGGCTATAGCAGAATGGGAACCCCATGGGATTATTACACATATCTATCTTTTTTTTGTATCAAAATTTTCATTTTTTATGACAGTATTCTCTTACTAGAATGTTTGTCTCATTGTACAAAAATACTTACTTAAAGACAATACAAAGATATCCCTTTGAAAGTGCAAAACTATCTATTTTTTTTTACTCTTGTGTTTTGTTTACAAAAACGTCCAATGATTTATTTTTAAACATATGCCTTTGAACCTAATTACTGTTTACAAATAAACAAAATAGAAAGACAATCACTGATGGCTTTAAAGAGATAGGGAAATCTCTCTAAGTTATTTCCATAAAATCCCCTACAGTGTGCAGTTTTAACCCCGGCGGAACAAAACTTCCAGTTATCAATCCCTAGTAGAAGTCGTCCAATTTCTCAGGATTTCCCGACAGGATTTTACAAGCGGTACACGTAATTTTCCTTACAATAAAGTTCATTTCTCTAAGCGAAAATTCATCAACACTTCAACTTCACAACATGACGACTTACATATCCTCAGTAGTGGCCAAGGATTTATTTTCCCCAACCCAACAGCAGTACAACAGACTATCTCACATACGCATACATCACATCCATATATCATAAACATCAATAACATGAATACATTACACTATGCATTTCATACAACACAACATTGAATATTAACTAACATTTTACCCTTTTTAGGATAAGGTTAATCAACAACTACCATTAACAATGTTCAGAGGTTTCTCAGATACAGTTTAGATACGTTCTAGACACGGATGCCATTCTGATATTCATTCAGATTCAGCTTTCAGACACAGTACAGATACGCTGCAGACACAGATGCCATTCTGATACTCATTCAGATTCAGCTTTCAGAAACCATACAAATACGCTCCAGACACGGATGCCACTCTAATACTCATTCAGATTCAACTTTCAGATACAATTCAAATACGCTCCAGAGACAAATTCCATTCTGATACTCATTCAAAATCTCTTTCAGATACAGTTCAGATACATTTCAGATACGCTCCAGACACGGACGCCATTCTGATACTCTTTTAGATACAGTTCAGATACGCTCCAGAAACAGATGTCATTTTGATACTCATTCATATTAAAATTCCAGATACAGTTCGGATACGCTCCAGACAAGGATGCCATTCTGATACTTTTTCAGATACAGTTCAGATACGCTTCAGACACGGACGTCATTCTGATACTCATTCAGTTTCAGCTTATAGATACTGTTCAACAATCATTTCTGGATGGCATCTACAGGCCCATCTCTAACAACTTTTTATCACTTCTCAAAATGTCATCTTTAAGCCCATTCCCTCTACCATCACATCACCAAGTGCAAATTTCTGGGCACTCTAGTGTCCAATCATCTTCCACATTCGAGTCACGAATGACAAAACTCGCCAATATAACTCTTCAGGATTAAGAAGATTGAACAAGGGCAGATGTTGTATCCCAAAATTTTCTCTCTCATTTATCAAGAATTTGCTCACAAGATCTCTTTGGACTCAAGACTGCACTAGGGTTTGATCAGCTTAAGACACCTCCTTAAACACTGATGACCAAAATTAGGGTTTGAGATTGCACAAGGATATTTGAACTTCCAATACCCCATATAACTTTCATGGATCATTATGGACCCCAAGATTACTCATGTCAAGTTTCAAGCCTTGGATCACACTTTTGCTCAATCAATTGAGCAGTTGACCTAAAAATCAGCTGTATTGGGGAAAAGGTCAACTATGGCCAATTTACAGTCAAACATCATAATTTTTTATCCAAATCAACATTTTAAACCAATATGTATCATTTGATAAAGTTTGGACCATAATTCCCCAAGAAATTTTATCAAATCTCCAAAAGGGCAAAATGGTCGTTTTGACTAGGAAAGGGCAATTTCTGATTTTTGACCTAGAAAATGATCAATTGGTTTAAGGCATGATCTCAAGAGTCCAATTGCATCATTTTTACCTAATAAAATTGCCCAAAACATTACTCAAGTTCAAAGGATTGACAAATGAATTTTCAGTTAACTAATCAAAAGTCAACTGTATACTGAAAAGTCAAACTTTGACTTTTTGGTCAAATTCAAATACCAAAGATCAAAATTCATCAAAACATGTCAAAATATGAAACTTATTCATCAAGAAATCAAAAAGTCAAGATTTCATTTTGAAAAGTCAAAATTTCTAAACTTAGAAATTTTTCTGTGTTGAAAATTTCTTATTTTTTCATAACTTTGAGCAAATTTTTTACCATGATTCAAAGTGATTCAAGAGAAACTTCCAACATGAAAGTTGTAGATCTCCATGAAATCTACAAGTTTGCGTCACACAACTTCTTCCAAAAGTGATTGGATCTCAAGTTATAATTTTAAGAACATGTGGTCATGAAACAAAACACTTAGTGAAATTTTGCCCTAATTTAGTCTGGATTTTGACCCAACTTCATGGAACTTTTTCATATAGTTCCAAGGGGAATATTCAAAAGCAATTCAAAGATGGGTTGTAGAGAACACTGCAAGCTTTCCAAAATGTCCAAGAACTCCTTGATATCATTCTTGAGTAGTGATAATCGAAGAGATGAAGTTAGGGTTTTATCACTTTAATTACAAGGAATTTTAGTGATGAACAAAATTCAAATTCAAAGTTGTGCTGCATTAACTCTTCTTTGCAGGCATCAAACTTATTAGGCACGTCAAAATTAATGGTTTGCACAACTTTTAGAGGTCTCACTTCAAGCATTCAATGCATGGACATGCTTTATATCCATTTTTGGAAGAAAGGTTACATTGCCATTTTGATAAAGTGACTTTTTGTACAAAACTTGTTCTTGAGTCTTGCACTTGTTCTCTTTTGATCAAACAAGTCCTATAATTCATGAGAAATGGTTTAAGACACTTACAATCACCTATCCCATGCTTGTACCTCCTCTTGAAACGCGTTTCCCTCTTTTCTTCAAAATCAAGTAACCTAGCCAAAAGCTAAGAACTTGTACTTCTGACTTGCCAATGCACTCCAATCTTTTTGCTTATAGATACACAAACTATTTGCACCAAATACACGAAGGCTTGACCACTGAAAAGAGCTAGAACTCAGAATCACACTTCACACTTCCATTTTAACATAAACTGACCAAAAACTTGAAACTCATAATCTACTCGTGCGTTTCTTGGCCTTTTGGTTTCTAAAGCTTCTAAACATCATATAGAGTTGATCCCACACCCTGGTACAGAACTGTAACACCATTAACACCAACCTCCATTTCCAAAAACAGAGTTCTACACATTTACTTCTCCATACCATTCCAGCCATCCATTGCTCAAGCTAATCATTGCATTAGCTTCCTGGGACCTCAAGGAAGCTAACCTAATCATCACCATCACTTGAAACAAGCTCAAACTCAAAACACGATTTCCAGTTTTGAGGTAAGTTTTCTTAACTTTGAACTCTTCATACAGGCATCATCAATGGTTTATTTGTGAATAAAACATGTAGATATCATTTCCCTAAAGCTAACCATGTCCATAGTTTCCATTAATTTTGCTTGAGCTTAGAGAATTTTGAAACTAAAATTTGAGATTTTTAGGGTTCAGATTAGGGCCATTAAAATTCATGCTTATCTTTGATCTATAGTTTTAATGCTTTACATTTATGAAACCGTGAGAAAATTTGCTACAAGTTTCATATTTACAGTTTTCATTTTTGATGAGAAATGAGCAAGTTATAGTTGGTCTAGCTGGAGGTTGAAGATGAAGTCATCAGGGCGCGTTTTGCCTTATATATTTATTTATTTGCCTATGTTAACGGATGTATAGACACCCCAGTGGTAGAAGCGCGCGCCTGTAACCTTTGGGACCTGGGTTCGAGCCCCAGTGGTACCCTTTTAATTTTTTCACATTTTTGCTTTCTAATTTTTGTCTTTTTGGCAGGCGTTGGGCCTCTTTGGGCCTGGCTTGCTTTTTGGCAGGCGTAGCTCACCATGACATGTGCAAAGATAATCTTTAACTGAACCTGACACACTCGCACATGCCACTCCTAGGGTACACCTCACTCGGTTGCCTCGACGTGGTCATTGAGTATAGGGTGTTTTAGAGGTCGCCCTCCTGTCTAAAGATCCAGTTGCCTCGAAACGGTTGCCTCGGATAAAAAGGATCTAGGACATTAGGGTTACCGCTAAGGCGTCCTACTATTGCTTTGGTGACCACACATGTCCCTATAATCGAATTGACCCGAATAACTCCAACAACGGTGTTACCTACTTCTCAATAGTGGGATGGTACTGTCTAAAGGACATTTACACAACTTAATTTCATTTGAGTAGGTAGATGTTCTAAGGTACTTGCTCTTTCAAAACAAAAAAATACTTTTTGCACCTACACTTTCAAACAAAAGTTTTCAAACAAATACTTCATACACTCTTGAGGACTGATACAAGAGTTACCTAGAAGTTTTCAAACAAAACTCTTTTCAAAACCCGCAAACACAAAAAAGCAAACATTTTTGAAAACATAGTGAGCAAGTACCTAAGAGCCCGTGGATAACCACGGATAGAAAGGGTGCTAACACCTTCCCTTTCTATAATCTACCTCCCGAACCGAGAAACATCTCGAAAAGGAATTTTGCTGTGCTTTTGTCCTTTCCTTGTTGGAGAAAATAAAAGACGGTGGCGACTCTTGCTTACCGCGACATTTCGCGAACCAGCATTCCAAAAACAGTCAGTTCTATTTCCACCGATCACAATGTGGAAATGGATGGTGAATTCATAGTGACTCTGTGCCAGGCCTTCAAAATTGATCCTCCTATGGTTTCCGCCACCCAAATATCCTCCAACATATCAAACACTGATGAAGTTATACCAAGAATGGTTTCACTTAAGGATGCCCGTGGCGTGGTTGAAGATGGAAACTGTACTATCTGGGGACAACTTCCTGACATTCTGTTAAAGTAGACAATTTTTGGTTTGGTTTCACCTTCAAGGCTCAAAGAGAGGTCAGGCGCGCTCGTGTGGGAAAACCACCTCTTCGCATCGGAAATCATGAAGTAAAAACTGTGGAAGACTCTGATGATGAATGCACTTTTGAAGAATGGATCTACCCTACTGCCGAAGGAAAGCTCAACAAGTGGCATGTGAAGGATTTCACTCCCATCTCCTTTGTTAAGAAGTAATTATTGTTTATTGTTTTATGTCAATTCAAGAACTTTTGTCTGTAATCTTAAATTCCAAACAATGACTTTTAAGCCATGTGCCTTGCCCGGGGCACTATGGTCCATTTGTGAAGGGTTTTGTTCATGTTCATTTATCATGTGATCATTTAATATAAACCATTGGACCTTTTGCATTCAAATTTTTGTATTCATTATCTTTCTTTTCCTTTATTACATTTTTTTTCAAAAGCCATGTATCTTACATGCACACACACACACACTTGCAAATCTTCATCCACTCCGGATCTCATTGCCAACGAATCTACTATTTCCAGTTATGACTTCGAACATCCAGTTAACCAAGCGGAAAACGAAGGCGAGGAAGATTGTGAAATACCAGGAGAATTAGCCAGACTTCTAATGCAAGAAGAGAAAGCTATTCAACCTCATGAAGAGCCAGTCGAGGTTATCAACTTAGGTACTGAGACATATAAGAAAGAAGTCAAGATCGATGCCAACCTAGAAGATGGTATCAAGAGAAAATTGGTTCATATGTTACATGACTACGTTGAAGTGTTTGCTTGGTCGTATGAAGATATGCTAGGATTGGATACCGACATTGTGGTTCATTGTCTGCCAACGAAGGAAGATTGTCCTCCTGTTAAGCAAAAAGTATGTCGTATGCGGCCAGACATGTCTGAAAAGATAAAGGGTGAGGTAATGAAGCAATTTGATGCAGGTTTTCTGGCTGTCACATCTTATCCTCAATGGGTTGTGAACGTGGTCCCCGTGCCAAAGAAAGCTTGAAAGGTTTGTATATGTGTAGATTATATGGATCTGAATAGGGTGAGCCCCAAAGATGATTTCCCTCTACCTCATATTGATGTCTTGGTTGACAACACCGCTCAATATAAAGTCTTCTCCTTCATGGATGGATTTTCTGGCTACAACCAAATCAAGATGGCTCCCGAAGACAAGGAGAAGACCACTTTTGTTACGCAATGGGGCACCTTTTTCTATAAAGTCATGTCGTTCAGATTAAAGAATGCAGGGGCAACATATCAAAGAGCTATGGTAGCTTTATTTCATGATATGATTCATCATGAAATAGAAGTTTATGTGGATGATATGATTGCAAGGTCACAAACCAAAGAATAACATCTAGATCACCTACACAAGCTATTTGAAAGGTTGAAGAAGTACAAGTTGAGGTTGAACCCTAATAAGTGCATATTCGGAGTAAGGTCTGGAAAGCTTTTAGGTTTTATCGTCAGTGGTAAAGGCACTGAAGTTGATCCTACAAAGGTAAAAGCCATTCAAGAAATGCCAGTTCCCCGCTCTAAGAAGGAAGTCAGAGGATTCTTGGGTCGTCTTAATTACATTGCCAGTTTCATATCTCATTTAACTGCTACTTTTGAGCCAATCTTCAAACTCCTGAAGAAAGATCAAGTAGTCAAATGGAACGACGACTGTCGAGCTGCCTTTGACAAGATCAAAGAATATTTGCAAGAACCTCATATCCTTATGCCTCTAGTGGAAGGAATACCATTTATCATGTACTTGACTATGCTAGAGAATTCTATGGGGTGTGTATTGGGCCAACATGACGAAACTGGCCAAAAAGAGCATGCAATTTACTACCTGAGCAAAAAGTTTACCGACTGTGAAACCAGATATTCACTGCTCGAGAAAACTTGATGCACTCTGGCATGGGCTACTTGTCGGCTAAGACAATATATGTTGACTCACACCACTTTATTGATTTCTAAGATGGACTCCATCAAGTATATCTTTGAGAAGCCCTCTCTCTCCGGATGAATAGCTAGATGTAAAATGATTCTGACTGAATATGATATTCAATATACAACACAAAAGGCCATGATAGGAAGTGTATTGGCAGATCATTTGGCCCATCAAGTTGTTGCTGATTATCAATCTATGAATTTTGACTTCCCGGATGAGAATATCAGGTTAGTGACTGACTGTGCAAAACCTGGACCGTATGACAGACCTGGACAAGGATCCCGATGGACTATTGTTTTTGATGGAGCTTCCAACGCTCTGGGTAATGGAATTGGCATTGTGATAATTTCTCCTGAAGGTTGTCATACTCCTCTCACTGCTAGATTGTGAGTCGATTGTACCAATAACATGGCTAAGTATGAGGCGTGCATCTTAGGTTTGAAGGCTGCTATTGACTTAATGATCAAGCATTTGGATGTTTTTCAAGATTCTTCTCTAGTGATCAGTCAAGTCAAAGGAGAATGGGACACTAAGCATCCTAAACTTATTCCTTACAAGGAGCTTGTGTTAACCCTAATATAATACTTCGAAGAGATCACCTTTAAACATTTTCCTAGAGAAGAAAATTAGTTGGCTGACGCCTTGGCAACAATGTCTTCCATGTTCAAGGTCAAATGGGACAACGAAGCTCCTATGATAATAATCAAAATATTTGACGAACTTGCACACTGCTATGAGCTTGACACTGACGAAGAGAAACCATGGTACCATGAGGTAAGGAGATATCTTGAGGCACAAGAATATCCTGAAGGAGCTTCCGTCAATGATAAGAAATTCTTGCGAATATTTTCAGCCAAATTATTTTTAAGCAACATAATCCTATACAAGCGCAACCATGATTCTACTCTACTGCGATGTATGGACAAGAAGGAGGATGAGAAAATTATGGAAGATATGCATGATGGCCTCTTTGGAACCCACTCTAGTGGACACACTATGGCCAAGAAAATCCTGGGGGATGGTTACTACTGGTCCATAATGGAAACTGATTGTAATCATCACTCAAAGACTTACCACAAGTGTCAAATCTATGTTGACAGGGTCCATGTACTCCTATTCCTCTAAATGTCATGACTGCTATGTGGCCGTTTGCAATGTGGGGAATTGATATGATTGGAGAGATCAAACCTACTACTTCTAATGGACACCGTTTCATCCTTGTTTCCATTGATTACTTTACCAAGTGGGTCGAAGCTTCCTCATATGCCTCAGTCACCAAGAACATTGTAGCCAGGTTTATCAAGCATAACCTCATATGATGTTACGGTATCCCCGAAAGGATCATCACTGACAATGGAACCAACCTCAACAATACTATGATTACGGAACTTTGTACTCAGTTGAGAATCAAGCATCACAATTCTTCTCCGTACAGATCCAAGATGAATGGCACAGTGGAAGCTGCCAATAAAAATATCAAGAAGATTGTGCAAAAGATGGTGGTAACCTACAAAGACTGACATGAGATGTTACCATTTTCTCTCCACGGCTACTGTACTTTAGCTTGAACATCAACTGGGGCAAATCCTTTCTCCTTGGTCTACAGCATGGAAGTTGTCCTACCTGTCAAAGTTCAAATCCATTCTCTAAGGATTATGAAGGAAGCAGATTTAGGCAAAGACAAATGGATTCAGACTAGGTTGGATCAGTTGAACTTGATTAATGAGAAGAGACTGGCAGCTATCTGTCACGGTCAAATGTATAAAAAACGTATGATCAAGGCTTTCAACAATAAAGCGCATCATTCTTCCACAAGGCGACCCCAGGGGCAAATGGACTCCCACTTACGAAGGGACATTTATTGTAAAGAAAGTTTTATCTTGTGGTGCCATGATGCTGACTACTATGGATGGTGAAGACTTCCCACATCCTGTGAACGCAGACATAGTTAAAAAATACTACGCATAAAATGACCTGCTAGGTTGATACACCTAGGCAAAAATAAGGGCATCTCGGCGAACCAAAAAGGTTCGGGAAAAAGTTAGGGACATATGCAAAAGATTGTACACCCAGCGAGTCAAAAACCCGAAAGGGCAATTTGGAAAAAAATGGGTATCCTTGTGGGCTAAAAACCCGAAAGGGCGGCCCTGGAAAAAGTTAAGGATTAAAGTGTATGACTATGTCCCATGGGATTTTACAGCCAGTCTTATTACCAAGAGCCAAATTCAATGATACCAAATCAATTCAATCAGTTTCTTCCAAGCGGCCAGGGTTTGTACGAAGACATAGAGGCAATAGCAGAGTTGGGACACAATGAGATCATTTCCACATGGCTATTATTTTTGTTTTCACTCTGTACATTTTTCATTTCTTTTGACGATTTCCTCTTACTAGGATCTTTGTCTCTTTGTACAAAAACGCTTATTCATGGGAAAAACATCAATAGAAATATACTTTAAAGTACAAACTTTTTGTTTTTTCTGTTTTGAGTGAAAAAGTGTCCAATGACTAAAATTGAATGAACATATGCATATGAACATGATTAAACTTTTAGCAAATGTATGCTTAAAAACAGTGACAAAGCATCTCCTTGAATGCATTTGAGATATCCCTTGAATTATTTCAATAACATTATCTCCATAGATTAGGATTCATAAAATCCCCATCCAGAATTTCAATCTCCGTGAGATTCTCTCCCCAAGCTGAGTTGGTCTTAAAAAAGAAGCCTTCTGGATCTCTTCCTAAAGAGACACCTCCCCAGCAGTTCGTCAAATATTCTCTTCAATAGGATTTATTTCCCCAACAAACAACAAAACTCCCCAGCTTGAGTTTTCCTCTCAAACTATTACAAATCAATGGACCACAACCCCTAATCACCAGTGAAGTCGCCAATGGAGTCGTTACTATCCCTGAAAAGCATGGACCCGACTAGATAATAGTTCAACTTCATTCTTATCAAAGCATAGTTACTACAAAACATGGACCCGACCAGATACTAGTTCAACTCCATCCTACCCTTAATTTGCTTAAACCTGGACCCGGCCAGTAAACAACTCAAGTTACTAAAGCCTGGACCCGACCAGATACCAGTTAACCTCAAGTTCAAATTATTGTAGAAACCTGGATCCGACCAGAAAATAGTTTGAGTTTCTAAAATCTGGACCGAACCAGATAACAGTTAATCTTAGTTGTAAGTTACTGAAGCCTGGACCCAACCATATAGCAGTTTAACTTCCTCAAATCATTGCTGAAACCTGGACCCGACTAGATAAAAATTTGAGTTTTTGAAACCTGGACCCAACCAGATAACAATTAATCTCAGTTTTAAAGTTACTAAAGCCTGGATCCGACCATATATTAGTTCAACTTCTCCAAATTGATGAAACCTGGACCCGGTCGGATAAAAATTTGTGTTTATAAAACTTGGACCCGACCAGATAACAATAATCTCAAATTCAAGTTACTAATGCCTGGACCCGACCAGATAATAGTTCAACTTCTCCAATTGCTGAAACCTGGACCCGACCAGATAACAGTTAACCTCAAGTTCAAATTACTACGAAAGATACTAGTTTAACTTCTTCAATAACTAACAAAACTCTCCTTCCCCAGTAGAGTTTGCCATTATCCCCAATAAGTTTTTGCAAAAGCCTAGACCCGACCAGATAACAACTAACTTTCAAGAGATAATTCCCCACTAGAGCAGCGGATGACTAGAAATCCTAAGCTCTTTCTCCAAAGCCGAAGTCAATATTTCCCAGTGGAGTTCTTCTCAATGAAGCAGGAATCCCCAATGGAAGAATTTTTAATAAAGTCTAAAGATACACATACTCTCCATCTCCAACAACATTCTGAAATTTAACTTCTCAAAATTTCCTAGTATATGTCAAGGATACGCTTCAACAACATGTCACATTCATAAAACATACATAACATATACATAAAACATAATATCATTTATCTTGAGAAGATCATTACACCATGCATACATTCACATACATCTAACCCCTTTTGTTTCTTGCAGAAAAAAAATCATTAATCCAAAGATCTCTTTTGGATCAGAATTAATTCTTCTAGTTAAAGACAGACAAGACACCTAGTTTTCAGTATAAATCGACTAAAGATTTATGTTGATGTTTCTCCAAGTTTCTACCATCATCTCTCCAAATGGCATCCATAAGCCCATTCCCGGATCAATACTTCATCGAGTGCAAATTTTTTTGGCACTCTAGTGTTCAATCATCTTTCACCTTTAAGTCAAAAATAGAGGACCCACCAATCTAACTCTTCAGGTTTAAGAAGATTGAACAGGGGCAGATGTTGTACTCTAAAATTTTCCCTCTTAATTTCTCAAGAATTCTCTCACAAGATCTCCATTGATTCAAGAATGCACAAGGTTTGATCAGCTCAAGACACCTCCTCAAGCACTGATGACTCAACATTACGATTTGAGTTTGTATAAGGACAATTAGACTTTTAATGCTTCATATGACTTTCATGGATCATTTTAGACTCCCAAGATTGCTCATGTCAAGTTTCATGCTTTGGATCACATTTTTGCTCAATTAATTGATCAGTTGACCTAAAATCAACTATATTGGGGAAAAAGTCAACTATGATCAATTTACAGTAAAACTTCATAATTTTTTATCCATATAAATATTTTTAACTCATATATGGAAATTGATCAAGTTTGGATCATAATTCCCCAAGAAATTTGAACAGATCATCAAAAGGGCAAAATGGTCAAAATTAGGGTTTTGATTGAGAAGGTTCGATTTTTGACTTTTGACCTAACACATGACTTGTTGGTTTGAGACATGATATAAAGGATTCAAATGCTTCATTTTTACCTAATGGCATGGCTTAAAACATTCCCCAAAGATCAATTGATTGATAGTTGAAATTTAGTCAACTGATGAAAAGTCAACTGATACACCAAAAAGTCAAACTTTGACTTTTTTTTAATCAAAATCAAGTTTCAAAAATCATATTTCATCAAGACATGTAAAAATATGAAGTTTGTTCATCAAGAAATCAAAAAGTCAAAATTCACTTTGAAAAGTAAAAATTTCCAAGACTTAGAAATTTTTCTAAGTGTTGGAAAATTTACTTTTTTTCATAACTTTGTGCCAATTTTTTTATCATGATGCAAGGTGATCTAAGAAAAAACTCCAACATGAAAGTTGTAGATCTTAATGAGATCTAAAACTTTGTAGAAGGAATAATGTTCTAAAAATTCTTGGATTGCAAGTTATTAATTCATGAAGACATGCTCATTAAACTTAAACACTTAGTGAAATTTTTCCCTAGTTAGGCAGATTTTTGGTACCAACTTCATGGCAACTTTTCACCTATTTCCAAATTTATTCTTCAAATATGTCCAACATAAAGGTTGTAGATCATGTTACATTCTTTCCAAAATGTCCAAGAACTCATTGAGATCATTCTTGGGTTAGGATAAATGAAGGCAAGAAGTTAGGGTTTCAAACTTGTGTTTCAAGTCATTTTCATGATGAACATTTGATCCAATTCCAAGCAATGCTGCATAATCCCACTTTTCAGGACCTCTAACTTGTGTATCTATCCTTAATCATAAGATTATGCAAGCTTTTAAGCTATGAACCACTTTATTTAAGCTTTTTCTAATACACGTTGCCATTTAAGGAAATAAGTCACCACTTCCATTTTGAAAAAAGCAAGCTTTATGCAAAGTCAACTTGTCTTGAGCTTTGCACTTGTTGTTTCTGCACACACAACATCTATAAGTTAGAAGAAAGCTTGTTTAAAGTTCAAACACTTTGCAATAGTATCGTACAAGCTTTGGGAAGATGTTTGCCATGGTTGCTTCAAAAACAAGTAAAGGTATTACAACTTGATAATTCAAATTCTGACTTGTTGTAGCATACAAAACCTCTTGCCTATAAATACATACTCTATTTTCAAGCTAAAGCACGATTACACAAGCCTCCAAATTCCTTCAAACTCCCCAAAATCATAAATTGCAACACAAGCACAAAACATGCCATTTTTGATTTCTAAACCCAATCTCTCAATCCACTTGTGTGTTCTTTGGAATTTTGCTTCCAAAAGCTTCTAAACATCATCCATAAACAATCCCAATACATGTTTGCAAACTGTAACACCATTTACACCATCCACCATTTTCAAAAATAGATATTTGCATCTTGACTTCTCCAGCTTGATTCAAGAACTCTCTGCTCAAAGTAACCATTGGAATAACTTCCTGGAGGTTCAAGGAAGCTAACCTGATCATCACTATCACTTAAAACAAGCTCAAACTCATTTCACGATTTCCAGTTTTTGAGGTATTTTTCTGAACTTTCATCTCTTCATTTAGGCATTGGTAGGCTTCCATTTTCAAAGACAAAATGTAGATATCATTGCCCTGAAACTGTACATGTCCATAGTTTTCATTTATATTGACTGAGTAGGGAGAATTTTGAGATTGAAATTTCTGGAAAAATTAGGGTTCAGATTAGGGCCAACAAAATTCTTGTTTGTCATTTATTTATAGTTTAAGTGGTTTACATTTCTGGAATCGTGAGGAAAAATGGAACAATTTCATGTTTGCAATTTTAATTTTCATTGAGAAATGAGCAAGATACAGGTGGTCTGGCTGGCGTGAGGTTGAAGATGAAGTTCAGGCCATGGAAGTGTTTTGTATTATATATTTATGGTTTTTTTTATACACCGAATGTATAGCCACACCAATGGTAAGACAACGTGCCTATTATGTTAAGGGCGTGGTTCAAGCCCCAACACAACCACTTTTCACAATTTTTCACTCTTTTCTTTCTTTTTTGCTTCCATACATGCACGACGGGCCTTTGAGGAATCGGGCCTCTCTTTTTGCTTCATTCTGACCCCCTGATTACTTATAACAACATAGCCCAACCTTTTTTTAATTATTATTTTTCTGACCTACAAAAAACTCCTCTTGAGCCAGGCCTAGTACCAAAATCAGTTTTAGTTCTAATAAACACCTCAAACCTGATTTTTACCCCTGACCTTCTTTATTTATTTTATTTTATTTTATTTTTATTTTTATTTATTATTATTAATATTATGATAATATTTATGTTTATTAATAAAAAAGGACAAAAATATTTTATTTATTATATGCTTATTTTTATTTTTCAAAGACAACAAAAAATACCAAAAACATTTTTATTACAATATAATTTAATTTCTTTTTTAGTTAATTAATAATAAGATTAGGGTTTTAATTTATTTATTTTCTTTTTTAATTAAAATCAACTTATAATTGTAGGTTTCTTTGTTAATTAATTAATTTCTTTTTTTATACCATTTTATTAATATTAAAATATTTTTCTCAAAAAAAACCTAAAAATGTTTCTTTATTTAATTTAAGTTTGTTTTCTCATTTTTAATTAATTATGTTTCCTTTAGTTAATTAAGGTCTTAACAAAATTCAAAACAAAATCCATTTCCTATTCCATTTATATCCTTGTAAATTCATTCATTCTTGTACATTTAATTCTTGTAAATATTCAATATGGTTGTAATAGATAATTAGAATTTAAATTCTTGCAATCCCCATTTGTAATTATGTATACCCCATCCTCAAATGATGTAATAGCGTAGGATATTTACTTTTCGCAATTTATCGCTTTTATATAAATGCTAGTAAATTAGGGTTTGTATGGAAAGACAAAATCAACACTAGAAAACCCCAATTCAAGACAAAATAATGCATGAAATCAAAACACTTACACACTGACACCTCTAGGGATAACTCCACTTTATTGTCTTAAAATGGTCATGTTATGCATGTGAGACATCTTAGCCAAAACAAATCAAAATACAAGATCATAGTCCCTCGATGACGCTACGAATGTTGCTTTACAAATGATCTTAGTCCCTTAAGAGAAATTCTAAGATATCTTACAACATTGCTATCCATGACTATACGATGACCCGTGCCCATCTCTTTACATCCAAAGATAGGGTTACTTATCAATTAATGGTGAGATAACAATATCAAAGGAAGAGAGAAATGAACAAAATACTTTTGAGTAGGTAGAACGTTCTTAGTTGCTTGCTCACAATCCATCTTCAAAAAAACAAACATCTTTTTTAAACACACCAAACACTTTCAAAACATGAAATATTTTTAAAAAGTCCAACATTTTATACGTATTCTTATAGAGACGAGAATCATTACAAAGTTTTCCTAAACGAATGCGCTTTTCAAAAATACTTTCAAAACCCACCACAAACACATTTAAAATAAAGCAATTTTCAAGTGATCTAGCAAGCAACTAAGATCCCATAGATAACTATGGATGAAAAGGCTTCTAACACCTTCCCTTTTCATAACCTGCCCCCCCTCCCCCCCGAACTCAAGAAAATATCTCAAAGGTCTTTCGTGTTCTTTTCACCCTTTCCTTATTAGATAAAAGAAAAGTCGATGGCGACTCTTGCTACCCGCAATAATTATGATAAAACACAAAACATCCAAGTCAGTTCTCCCACTGTATTACACTTTCCATGCTCTAAGCACGTATAAACCTCTAACGATAACCTTGAAGATCACTTTCATAATCGAACATAATACCCTGAATAAGTGCATCATGAGAACCATCTCTTCAAGCGTAACCAAACTGACGTAGAGCCAAAGAAGGGTTGTAAGTAATACCTTATCTAATACCAAGGAGTGGAGCATTAGGGAACTCCCCATAGAGAACAATGATAGTGATATCCTCATGACATCGGGAACACCAGTAAATGTCTGCACAAGAAAGTAACATTATCCTTTGCGACTATCTCAAACCTTGTTCATTCTTCATTACCGGGCGAGGAAGGTGAGAAATAAACCACCTAGATAAAAAATTAATACAACACATGAGTGTTTCTCTCCTCTTCATAGTACGAGTGTGGAGAGAATGCAGAATGTCTATGAGCAAGGTAGGCACGAGATTACAAGCGAGAAAAATCTTGACGGTGTTCACATCTATGAGTTAGTCTGGATTAGGGAATAGTACCAACCCATAGATTAAAAGAGCCAAGATATACTCAAAAGCTTGGAAACTAATAGCATCTAGGAATAGTTAAGTTTCTCCAACAGGAACTTATCCAGAAAACCTTTGACTCCATTTCTCGTTTTCCAGTTGAATATAATGTCGGACCGCTTCAAATGTAAAGTTGTTGTGATAACTTCTGGTTTTAGAGATTCCTCTAAACCAGTGAAGGGCATCTAATCAAGAATAGGTACTCCCAGTAGTTGATAAAACTCTTCTATAGTGGGTACCAACTGATAATTTGGAAAGTTGAAGCAATGATGTGCAGGGTCGAAGAATTGGAATAGAAAATTCATCATATCTTTATCAAAACCTTGAGTAACCAGACTGAGTAATCGACCATGCCTTTTGATAAATAGAAAACTTTCAGGAACCCTTGATACTAACTCTTTAAGTTGAGGAGGCACCGTTACAAAATTGACTCGGATAGTGTTTCTACGAGCGGAGGCCATGGTCTGCAAAACAGAACAAAGATAAATTCCCTGGTCCTTGAAATGGTTAGTAGCAATGAAATGGTATGAATTTTATGATGCATGATGTTATGTTCGAACAATTTAATCATACACAAGCAAAAGACACAAGGCCTTAGGTTAAAGCTTACATGGATTTCTAGGTAAGTACCCTTATGAAGTTTTAGTTGGCTCAACCTTCCCTAAAATAAAGTAACCGGGTTCTAGGAGTCCCAATATCACCGATCTTTCTCTCGGGCATTGTTTCAGCACAAGCATCTGATTTGTGATCGAAATATCCCGATAGTCTGACCTCAATGAATGTAGCATCGATTATCAACCAACTTCAGTCTTCACCAAAGCCGGCTATCTCACTACCTTCTAATGGCTAAGTTGTGTCAACTAAGGTTCTACGGTCAGTTAGTGTTTTATGACACCACATGGTAGCCCATCATTCTCCTTGACTTAACAAAAGGGACACCTACACCAACCAATGTGTCACACTAACATAGCCATCGTGTCAACCATATCGCTATACACTATACAATTTTCACGATCTATTGCTACTTATCCAAAATTCCCCCAGATTCAGGTATAGGATCTATACAAGAAATAAACACAAGCATATCCCAAAGTATAAAGCATACAAGGAAAATAAGTAAAGCAATAAAGTTTATCTAGATCTTAAGGTAACCCCACATTTAGTTCTCCCCAGTAGAGTTTCCAGTTCTGTAATATGGTGGGAGAACTGACTTTTTGGTTTTGAATTTTATCGCAAATGTTGCAGATATCAAGAGCCGCCACTGACTTTTCCTTTATCCAATGAAGGAAAGGGTAAAAAGAACATGAATGACCTTTGAGAATTTTATGAGTAAGGAGGGTAGGTTATTAAAAGGGAAGGCGTTAGCACCCTTTTCATCTGTAGTTATCTACAGGCTCTTAGTTGCTAGCTCACTTTGAAAATGCTTTTTGTGTAGGTGTACTTTGAAAATATTTTGAAAGGATGCCTTAGGGCGGAAACTTTACAATGATTCTCTTATCGTTTTGATTGCATGCAAAGTGTTTTGTCTTTGAAAATATTTAGAAGATATAGTATATATGTGGGAAATTGTTTTGTTTTATGAGCAAGAAACTTTAAGCTATCTACCTACTCAAATGGTCTTTTTTCTTTTCTTCTTTTCCTTTAGATAGTGCTATCCTACCATTAATTAGTAGGTAGCCTTATCATTGGATGTTTTGAGGGACATGCGCGGGTCATCGTACAGTCACAAAGGAAACTCGTAGAACACTTTAGCAATTACCCTAAGGTACTAAGATCATTTACCGAGACAACATCGAAGGGTCATCGAGGGAATATGATCTTTTAACCAAATGGTCTTTACTAAAACGTCCCACGTTCGAGAGACGTGACTTTTGTTTTCCGAAGGCAACAAGTGGGGGTACCTTAGAGGTGTTAGAACATAGTTTGATTCTACAACCCTCAGTTAGAGTTTTGATGATAAAAAAATACAAGATTAAATGAATTATGAGTGTTATATAAGACATAGATGCTAATTAAAATTATGTTGTGTATTTACAGGAAACTCTGATGGAATCAGCATCAGAACATCAACATCAGAAGATCAATACATGTGCTACGCTGAAGTCTGATGAACAGAATATACGCTCAACACACTCTGACTCTGATCAGGATCTTATCAATGTCATCAGCACTCAGAAGCAATCAGAATAAGCTAAAAGCCAAAGAGCGCTCTGATCTTAATCAAGCAGAACATTCTGAAGTGTTAACGTTACTGCATTCAAGGCAGATTAATTACCAACGGCTTTATTCCAAGACAAAGATCTTCTCAAAATGGAAAGAACGTAATGAGCATTGAAATGGAATTATTGGCATCAACGTATCTTTTCCAAGAAGTATTTAAACAAATCAGTGAGAAGTGAAATGGCTAATGCTCTACAATACTCTACAAGCCTAAAGCCAATCATCATCTTCGTCCTCACTCAATCAGTTTGCTAAAGCTCTCAACCGCTTACTCTATAGTTCTAGCAATCTAGTTTCATATAAGCTTCATTTGTGTATTATCACAGTTGTGATATATAGTTTTTGTAGAAAACATCAAACACACATAATTGTTCATTTATCTGTAAGAAAGAATTTCCTTGAGAAACCGGTCTGTGGTTTAGACTCAAGAAGGCTTTAGCAGTTGTTAAAGCAGTTTTGTATTCAGTTGAATATAGTGGATTAAGACCTCGTTGGAGAGAGGTGAAATCACCTTGACGGGTGGACTGGAGTAGTTTGAGATCAAATGAACCAGGATAAAAATAACGTGTTGTCTGCATTTGATTTCAAGTTTCAACAATTCAACCCCCCTTCTTGTGTTTTTCACATCTTCAATTGGCATCAGAGCGTCTGGTTCTGAGTTCATAACACCTAACCGTGTCAGTACAAGATCCAACGTTGAAAAACACTATGGCAGGAACACATCACAACATCAACAATGACAACAATGAAGAAAGAGACAGATTCAGTGGCAAACCTCCAGTCTTTGATGGAGAGAACTTTGATTACTGGAAAGACAGAATTTAAAGCTTTTTTCTAGCCCATGATGCTAATCTGTGGGATATGGTGACAGATGGATACACGCACCCAGTGAATGCAAGTGGTCAGAAGATTGACAGGAAAGCAATGTCTGATCAACAAAAGCGTGATTTCAAGAATCATCACAAGGCCAGAACTATTCTTCTCAGTGCTTTATCTTACTCTGAATATGAAAAAATATCAAACAGAGACACTGCAAAGAACATGTTTGACTCTCTCAGAATGACGCATGAAGGCAACCTTCAAGTGAAAGAAACTAAAGCTCTTGCGCTCATTCAGAAGTATGAGGCATTCAAGATGGAAGAAAGTGAATCTATTGAAACAATGTTCTCAAGATTTCAGATTCTGGTTGCTGGTCTCAAAGTTCTGGACAAAGGGTATTCTACTGCTGATCATGTAAAGAAGATCATCAGAAGCTTGCCAAAACAATGGAGGCCAATGGTCACAGCGCTGAAGCTAGCTAAGGATCTCAACAAAATCTCTCTGGAGGAAGTTGTCAGCTCCCTCAGAAGTCACGAGATAGAGCTAGAAGTTGATGAACCTCAAAAGCAAGGTAAGCCTTTAGCTTTAAAATCTAACAGAAAATCTGACTCCAAGGTTTTGCAGGCTGTTGAAGAAACTTCTTATGGGTCCTCATCAGAAGAAGATGAACTGTCTCTCCTCTCTAGAAGGGTGAACCAACTGTGGAAGCAGAGGCAAAGAAAATTCAGGAATTCCAGAAGATCTGAGAACTAGAACGAATCCTCCTCCAGATATAGAAGATCAGAATCCTCCTCTGGACACAGAAGATCTGAAGGCTCTTCAGGAAGAAGAAAGCCAAACAACAAAGACATCATCTGTTATGAGTGTAATGAGCAAGGACACTACAAGAGTGAATGCCCAAAGCTTTAGAAGGAAAAGCCCAGAAGAAAGTTTGGCAAGGAAAAGAAGAAAAGTCTCATGGCTACATGGGATGACTCTGACACATCTGAAGCTGACTCAAAATTAGATGATGAGAGAGCAAACATAACTCTCATGGCGAACATAGCAGAAGACAGTGAAGCTTCTGAATCAGACTCTGAATCAGACACAGAAGATTTATTTCCTGACTTTGCTATTAATTTTACTAAGGCTGAACTAGCTGAAAGCCTCAATGAGATTCTGGAACGATATCAGCAAATCAGAGTCAAATTCAGAAACCTGAAAAGGGATCTTGCTTCTGACTCTGATAAAACTGAGAGTCTCAAATTGGAAAATTATAAGTTGAAAAATAAACTTTCAAAATTAGAAAATCTATTACAAAACTCTCAGAAGGAAACAATTCCTGAAACTCCCAGTAGTGCTGATGAGATCATCAAGGAGTATGATCACAGCTTTCAGAAGTTTCTAGCTAAAAGCATAGATAGAAGCAAGATGGCTTCAATGATCTATGGAGTTAGCAGAAATGGCAGAAAAGGAATAGGATACCAAGGTAAGGTACCTACACCAAAGAATGCCATGGATTTAGTTATTAAACGAACTCTCTTAATTCACACTTTGTATATGGGCACACACACGACATTAAATATACCAGTAGTAATTTTTCTGTCAAACCAAAATTCAATCAGAGTTTTGGTAAAACTAACAAATCAGGACCCAAGAAAATATGGGTACCTAAGGATAAAATAATACATGTTGCAGATCTCTTTAGCAGCAAAGCAGAAACACCAGTCATGGTACCTGGACTCTGGCTGCTCGCGACACATGACGAGAAGAAGGCATATGTTCCAAAGCCTGGAACTTAAGCTTGGAGGCCACGTAGGCTCTGGAGGCAATCAGAGGGGAAAGATCATTGTCTCTGGAACAGTAGGTAATGGAAATCTTCCCTCTATAAGTAATGTTTTATTAGTAGATGGATTAATGCATAACCTGTTATCCATAAGTCAATTAAGTGATAACGGTTATGATATAATCTTTAATCAAAATTCATGTAAAGCTGTTAGTCAGAAAGATGGGACTATCCTGTTTAATGGAAAGAGGAGAAACAACATTTACAAAATAAAACTTTCTGAACTGAAAAGTCAGAATGTAAAGTGTCTTCTGTCTATTAACAACGAGCAATGGATCTGGCACAGAAGATTGGGGCATGTTAGTATGAGAAGAATATCTCAGATTAACAAACTCAATCTGGTCAGAGGACTTCCTAACCTGAAGTTCAATTCAGATGCTCTGTGTGAAGCATGTCAGAAAGGCAAGTTTGCAAAACCTGCTTTCAAATCTAAAAACGTTGTTTCCACCTCTAAGCCATTAGAACTTCTGCACATTGACTTATTTGGACCAGTTAAAACTGTTTCAGTCAGTGGCAAGAAGTATGGGTTAGTAATCGTAGATGACTATAGCAGATGGACATGGGTAAAGTTCTTAAGACACAAGGACGAGTCACACTGTGTTTGTCACCTTCTGTAACCAAGTTCAGAATGAAAAGGATCTTAGAATCGTCAAAGTCAGAAGTGATCATGGTGGAGAGTTTGAAAACAAAGATTTTGAATCATTTTTTAATGACAAAGGCATTCTGCATGATTTCTCTTGTCCTAGAACTCCCCAGCAAAATGGAGTTGTAAAACGAAAGAACAGAACATTGCAAGAAATGGCCAGAACCATGATCAACGAGACTAACGTTGCTAAGATCTTCTGGGCAGAGGCAATAAACACAGCGTGCTACATTCAGAATAGAATCTCCATAAGACCTATTCTGGAAAAGACTCCATATGAATTGTGGAAGAATAGAAAGCCCAACATTTCATATTTTCATCCATTTGGATGTACTTGTTTTATTTTGAATACAAAAAATTATTTGAACAAGTTTGACTCTAAAGCACAGAAGTGTATTATGTTAGGATATTCTGAACGCTCAAGAGGGTACAGAGTATACAATACAGAAACAAAGATTGTGGAAGAATCAATCAGTGTTCGTTTTGATGACAAGCTTGACTCTCAAAAGTCAAAGCAGAATGAATTACATGCAGGTATGGAAGTTGAATTCACAGGTACTGAAGACAAGTCATCAGAAGCTCTTAACCGAGACACTCCCTCAACATCAGAAAGAGGCACTGCAAGCAATCCAGCATCTTCTGTTGATCAACCTCAGAAAAGACCATCCAAAAGCAGCATGGATCACCCAGAAGAAACAATCTTGGGAAGAAAGGAAGATCCAATCAGAACAAGAGCCAGCTTCAGAAACTCTGAAGAATCCCTCACGGGACTTGTTTCTCTGATTGAACCATCCTCAATTGATGAAGCACTTCTGGACAATGACTGAATTCTAGCAATGCAAGAGGAGCTGAATCATTTCACCAGGAATGACGTATGAGATCTGGTTCCTAAACCAAAAGGATTCAACGTCATTGGAACAAAATGGGTGTTCAGAAACAAGCTGAATGAACAAGGTGAAGTTGTCAGAAACAAGGCACGATTGGTAGCACAAGGTTATAGTCAGCAATAGGGGATAGACTATACAGAAACCTTTGCTCCAGTCGCCAGGTTAGAATCTATCAGACTTTTAATTTCTTTTGCTGTTAATAAAGGCATCACTCTGTATCATATGGATGTCAAAAGTGCATTCTTAAATGGCTATATAGAAGAAGAGGTATATGTGCACCAACCCCCTGGTTTTGAAAGCTCAAAAAATCCAGAATATGTTTTCAAACTAAAGAAGTCATTGTATGGTCTGAAACAAGCTCCCAGAGCTTGGTATGAAAGACTAAGTAACTTCTTGTTAGAAAAGGAATTCACCAGAGGGAAGGTGGACACAACCTTATTCTGTAAAACAGTTAAGAATGACATTTTAGTATGTCAGATTTATGTTGATGATATAATATTTGGATCTACTAAACCCTCTCTGGGAAGAGAATTTGCTAAGTGTATGCAGGCAAAATTTGAGATGAGCCTGATGGGGGAACTAAAATTCTTTTTGGGAATCCAGATCAATCAAATCCCCGAAGGAACTTACATTCATCAGAGCAAATATGTCAGAGAACTTCTGAAGAAATTTGATCTCTCAGAATGTAAGCCATCAAAGATTCCAATGTATCCCACGTGCATTCTGGAAAGAGAATAGGTAAGCAAAAAGGTAGAACAGAAAGTCTACAGAGGTATGATTAGCTCTCTTCTTTATCTGACAGCCTCAAGGCCTGATATTTATTCAGTGTATGCATTTGTGCAAGATTCCAATCAGATCCTAGAGAATCTCACTTAACAGTTGTTAAGCGAATTTTCAAGTATCTGAAAGGTACTACTAATCTGGGTTTGTTTTATAGAAAATCTGGTGATTACAGCTTAGTAGGTTACTGTGATGCTGACTTTGCTGGAGACAAAGTAGAACGCAAAAGCACTTCTGGAAGCTGCCAGTTTTTGGGAGAAAATCTGATCTCATGGTCCAGCAAAAGACAATCCACGATTTCTCTATCAATAGAAGAAGTTGAATACATAGCAGCAGCTAGATGCAGCACACAAATGCTCTGGATGAAAAGTCAACTTGAGGACTTCCAGATTTATGAGAGTAAAATTCCTATACTCTAAAATACTTCTGCTATTTGCTTAAGTAAAAATCCAATTTTGCATTCTAGGGCTAAGCATATAGAAATAAAACATCATTTTATTAGGGACTATATTCAGAAAGGCATTTTAAACTTAAAATTTATTGATACAGACCATCAGTGGGTAGATATCTTTACAAAACCACTTTCTGAAGATAGGTTCAACTTCATTCTGAAACATCTCAGCATGAAGAGCTGTCCAGAATAAAACTGTTTTAATTTTATATATTAACCTCAGAATTATTCTTATTTCCATGTGAACTTCTGATCAATCCTCTTTCAGAATTTTAGAAATGCAGATTGTATTAGATCTATCCATGAAGCTCTGAGCTCTTCAGTTCAAGGATAGAAGTGATGTTCACTCAAGAAAACAAGTGTCATCCAGTCATCAGCTATTTCCTAAGGCTGAACACACGTTCACGTTTCTGAAAAGGCAAAGCGCTGATTGGTTGCATTGAGACACATGTCACTGGTAACCGTTTAAGTATCTTTCTGAAATCCCCTAAAATCAGCAATCAATTAATGCTATTAATCATGATTTAGTTCTCTTTCTTAAGCGTTTATGTTTTCAAAAACTTTTTCAAAATCTATTTAAACACCACTAACACACATTCACAAGTTTTACCCTTACTTTCGTTTTCAAGCAATATTTCTGATATATGTGTTTGTGTTCTTCTCTTTCAAGAAAACCCTTTCAATTTTTTCTCTCAAAACCTCGTGTGAACAATGGCGTCTTCCAGCAATATCTCTTCAGGTTCCCAGAAAGATGCATCAGTTGAGCAATATGAGGTTCCTCTCAGAACACTACTCACTCCAGTCAAGAACCTTAAAGTTCTGTCAGAGATAATAGTGGATTTCAACAGTTTGAAGGAAAATGGTTTTGACTTATCAGAAGAGGTTCAAGCTCAAGGATGGGAGAAATATTTTGACAGGTTGGTGGGTCCAACTTTTCCTATCTTGGTTAAGGAATTATGGATTCACGCCTCTTCCTCAAATCACCAAGTCACTTTTACATCATGGGGAAGAAAATTGTGATTACTGAAGATTTGATTGCTCGTCTGATTGGCTACAATGGTGGTGGCATTCACTGTATAGACATGGCTGAAAGATGTTCAGATGTTGCTGTTATAGCAAGGGAAATTTTCACGCTGGGGCTTCCCTCTAGCAAGATAAGGGATCTGAGAGATAAGCACAGAATTTGGGCAAAGATTATTCTGGGCTGTTTCAATCACAGGAAGCCTACAAGCTCTCCTGATTACATAAACATAGATCAGCAGTTTCTGATCTATTTTATTAATCAGAAGGTAAAGATTAATCTAGCTCATCTTCTGTTCAACCATCTGAGAACCATCGTCAAGGAGACTAGAGAAGAAGAACGTACTAAAAGGGATTGGATACCCTTGGGCAGATTGATATCAGATATTCTGACTGAGAATAGGCTGATTGAACACTTGACAGAGGCACAAGAGATCAGCACCCTGGAACCATCTGTTGGCAAGCAGCTGAATGCTAAGAATCTAAAGAAGATGAAGCTGATAGAGAACATTAAGAAGGAGCCCAACGTTACTCCTTTTGCTGAAATCTCCAGCAGAAGAATTCCTCTGGACGACTTCCCTATGTTCTCAGAGATTGACTCCAAGCCTCAAATAGTTCTGAGATACTTGGATGCGTGCAAAGCTGATGGTACAACACCCAATCTAAACATTCAAGATCTTCAGCAGAAGAAACCAGAGGTTGCTCTGAAGAAGACTAAGAAGAGAAAAGTTGCTCCAGAAGGATCATCACAACAGACTCCAAAGAAAAGAGGTAATCCAGTTTCTGTATCTGTTTTAGATTCAACTACTGGTTCCACATCCATTCCTACTCCAACTCCAATTCCATCTGATATTTCAACACCCCAAACCTTTGAAGATTTTGAAGACTTTGACCCTTCTGAGTCATTAACCCTCAGAAGATCCCGCTCCATACCACAAAATCCAAACACTACAACCATTCCAGAACCAGAACTTGCACAAGTTCTGTCTGACATAGACCAACATACTTCCGCTCCTGAAACAAACAATCCAAATACACAACCAGAAATTCCCATTTCTCCACAACCTGACATTCCACTTTCACCAATTCCAGAAACTCCCCTCACTCCAATACCAGAACCAGAAATTCCACAACCTTCCTCTCCCCAACCAGAAAATAATCCTCCATCTCATCCACATGCACAATCACCACAGCCTTAGACTCAAAACTCTGAGGCTCAAACCTCTGAGTCCCCTGAACCACAACCCTTGGCCATTCAATTGCCTTGTGGTACAACTGTTAATATGTCTCAGCTACCATCCTCACCAGAAACAACTCCACCTAATACCCCATCCAGTCCAATCGTTATTTCTGACTCTCCTACTCCCTCACCTAAGAAAAATACAGAAAACCACAGCAAGACAGTCATTGATCTAACAATCCTTGAACGCCTTGCTGCAATAAACCAGAAAACTGCCATCCCCAAACCGAAACAACCAGATGTTGGTTCCAGCATGATGAACTTTGAATCAGATATGCAGAAATGGATATCTTCTTTGAAACAAGCAACTCTGGAAGTTGTTGATCCTGCTGTATCAGATCATCTCTGGACTCAATTCAGAAGATGGGTATGCACTGAAACTTTCAAGCTACAAGACCAGAGCTATGGACAGGCTCAGCAGAACTTCAGCAATCTGCTGAAGGAAATGGAAGGTCCAATTCTGAGCAAGTTGCTGAAGGAAGAAGTTATGCATCTGGACAGTGAGCCTTGGTTTGAAAAGTGTCCAGCATCTCAAGTTCAAGCTGCAGAAGAATAGGTTATTCAAGCTGAAGACTTGGGCCAAGCAGAAGAAGCTACAGAAAGCTCTGATAAGCAGACTGCATCTGAAGATCCTCAAACTTCCTCTGTTGTTAGGCAGACGCTGGAGGATCTGAAGAGATCAAACATGCTGTTGAATGAACGGATGGAAAAGCAGGATATCAAGATTGAATCTATTGCAAACATGGTAGCAAAGCAAACCGAAACCAGCAAACAAATCAAGAGCATGTTGGAAGTGTTGTTCACACGACTTCCTCCTTCTTCTTAGATTTTTCTTATGTTTTCCGTGTTTTCTTTTCATGTTTGACTGTAATATTTCTACTTGTTCTAAACTATCATTGCTCCTGTTTCAATACAAACGTGTTTTTCTCTAATCTTTTTTAACTCTGGTTATATATGCTTTTTGATCGCTGACAAAAAGGGGGAGAAAGAATGATATTTTTCAATAACGGTTTACTGAGACAAAAGTCTCAAACATTCTAACATTCTTATATATTTGAAGTTATTAAAAGCTTATAGGTACAAGAATCTGAAGAACTCTGATAAAGCAAAATTCTGATGCTTAAAGAAAGGTTTAATAAATTTCTGATACTCAAGGAATCAAAAGGAAATAATCAACTCAGGGGGAGTTTTTCTCATCTTTACTCTGATACTTTTTATTTCTTACCCTCTCAGCTCTGATAACTTTTTCTCATTATCTGATTAGCTCTGATATTGTTTCCTCTCCATTCTTAAACTCTGATACTTTCCTCACTTTATTTTAATTGAAAAAATCTAGTTTTTGTCATCGTCAAAAAGGGGGAGATTGTTAGAACATAGTTTGATTCTACAACCCTCAGTTAGAGTTTTGATGATAACAAAATACAAGATTAAATGAATTATGAGTGTTATATAAGACATAGATTCTACTTAAAATTATGTTGTGTATTTACAGGAAACTCTGATGGAATCAGCATCATAACATCAGCATCAAAAGATCAATACATGCGCTACGCTGAAGTCTGATGAACAGAATCTGCGCTCAACACACTCTGACTCTGATCAGGATCTTATCAATGTCATCAGCACTCAGAAGCAATCAGAATAAGCTAAAAGCCAAAGAACGCTCTGATCTTAATCAAGCAGAACATTCTGAAGTGTTAACGTTACTGCATTCAAGGCAGATTAATTACCAACGGCTTTATTCCAAGACAAAGATCTTCTCAAAATGGAAATAACGTAATGAGAATTGAATTGGAATTATTGGCATCAACGTATCTTTTCCAAGAAGTATTTAAACAAATCAGTGAGAAGTGAAATGGCTAATACTCTACAATACTCTACACGCCTAAAGCCAATCATCATCTTCGTCCTCACTCAATCAGTTTGCTAAAGCTCTCAACCGCTTACTCTATAGTTCTAGCAATCTAGTTTCATATAAGCTTCATTTGTGTATTATCACAGTTGTGATATATAGTTTTTGTAGAAAACATCAAACACACATAATTTTTCATTTATCTGTAAGAAAGAATTTCCTTGAGAAATCGGTCTGTGGTTTAGACTCAAGAAGGCTTTAGCAGTTGTTAAAGCAGTTTTGTATTCAGTTGAATATAGTGGATTAAGACCTCGTTGGAGAGAGGCGAAATCACCTTGACGGGTGGACTGGAGTAGTTTGAGATCAAACGAACCAGGATAAAAATAACGTGTTGTCTGTATTTGATTTCAAGTTTCAACAATTCAACCCCCCTTCTTGTGTTTTTCACATCTTCAAGAGGTGCGCGTGTGCAAAGTGTGTTATGTTTTAGTTATTTATCTTATATGTTAGGTTTTCTAACGATTGCTTTTAAGTCTTACCATGCAATCCTATTAAGCTAACAGTTAAATATATACATGCATTCATACAGTAGTGTAGAAAGTAAAAATACGAGAAATTTGAATTTATTCTATTACAGTGCTTCTGGGAGGGGGAGTACAAATCCTCAAATGGGGAAAAATGTAAAGGAGCCCTAATTGTAAAACTATTACATCCCTTCAACAGTTACAAAATTAAATAAATGCGAGACAAACAAATGCGCAGAGATTGAAAAGGGAAATGATTTAAAACCTAAAAAATCTAAGTATTTAGAGGAAACAATATTTTTAGTGTTTTTATTATGTAAAAAGATAATTGAAGTGATTAACAAAAATTAAACCTAATTCTAGTTAATTAATTAATTTACAAAAATTAAAATGTGACTTAAATTAATTTAATTAAAATTAACAATAATTAATTAATTAATAAAGAAACTTAAATATAATGTTTTTTTTTAAATTTAATTTTAAAAATAAAAATGATTAAAAAGAAAAACAAATAAATTAAAACAAAACAAAAAAAAGAAAGAAAAAAAGAAATGGTTGCGCTGTAAAGGAATGGGGGTGTATATATGAGGGTCTTATGTGCAAGTGTGTTGCCACTGGGGTGGCGTGTTCATCTGGTATATGAAATCAAACAATAAAATTATAATATAAAATGCAAGATAATTCCAGATAAGCAAAGACATGCGCTCAAGTGGGCCACTGTTATTTGAACAAACCAATCAGAATGCTGCTACATGTCATGCATACCCTTGTCGGAGTCAGCAAAACTTAGGGATAATAGAGTCAACATCTGATCGTCTTCGTCGGCCATACAAAAATTCAAACCTGCAAAAAATTCAACGATCAAAACTTACAAAGAACCCTACTCTCCTTAAAATTCCCCCTGAATCCGAATCTGGCATTATTTTTAACTAAAAATTCCTGAATCATGCGCTTCGAATCAAAACACACAAATCGGAGGAAAAATGGTGTTCACTCATCCTGCATGTATGGGGTTATGTTGGTGGTCTAGATCTATTCATACTCAACTCAGGAACACATTAGAAACGACAACAAGTTTTAAAATAACACAAAATGTAAGATACAAAAAATCACAATGTTATATGGCCGGAGATGCATGTCATGCTTCTCTCATGTGTTTTGAACCATGGTATTTGGTCCAAACTTACCTTTCAATGTCCAAGAAGAGAATAAGATGGAAATTATGGGATGAAAGGGCCTGAGGAGAGCGTTAGGAGGCTCGAGGGTTTTGAGAATTTTTTTGGAGGATTTTCTAGTTTTTGATGCAATGATTTTTGTGTCCTTTGGATATGTTCTTGTTTGCATTATATATAAGAATGATTTGAGCTAGCATATCTGGCAAGAGATCAAAGCCATGAAGTCATAATAAAGCCAAAATCAAACAATTTGAAAACTTACCCATTTGAGTCATTCTTGCCTTCTTTGATCCCTTGCACGAATTTGGAATGTTGTTGGGTTGTCACAAGTTGTGTTGGGCTCTAAGAGAATCAATCCATGCGTTGGCCCACTTGTTTTCTATTTCATTTATTTATTTTGAATTTATTTGAGTAAAAAAAATAAAAACAAAATAAAATAATGATAAAAAATAGGGCAAGGTGTGAGTGAGCTCAAAAGTCTCCCATGAGGTCATGAACATGTTTGAAGCTCAAAAAGTTAGGCCACAAATCGAAAACTTCAAGTTTGCATGTTTTGCATTTCATGAATTCCTTCAAAATTTCCTAACTTGTGCAGCTCATAAATTGCTCAATTTTCATCTCATGAAATCGATATTGAACTTTTTAAAACGCTCAAGATGTCCTCTACACTTTCTATTTTTATCAGTTTTGCATTTGGATATATTATCTTGATGTAAGTTGCCTTGACAAAAAGTGTCTTTTGTTGACTTTTGAAAATGACCTATAATCTATTAGCTCATATCTTTCAAATGAAGCCTTTTTTGGACTTGAGGATAAAAACAAAGTTGTAGAGAATTGAATTTTCTTCAAAATGGGCTTTGGTTGGGGAAAATTTGATGAAGCATTTGAAAGTTATGCTTGGTCAAAGTTTAGTTGACTTCTTCTAAGGAAACCCTAATTTGACAATTCTTAACTTTTGATGGTTTGAGAGCTTTCCTTGGGGAATAATGATCAACCCGTGATCAAATGACGAATATCAATTCAAAATGTTGACGTTGACCAAAAATCTTGAAGTTTAACTGTATGTTGACCATAGTTAACTTTTTACCCCATATAGTTGATTTTCAATCATTTGAGTCATTGACTGAGCAAACTTGTGATGCAAGAATTGAAACTTGACATGAACCTTGTTGAGTACCTTTGAAGAACCATGGAAACCACTTGATATATTTTAAACCCAAATTTCTGTGAGAAACTCAAAACCCTAGTTGTAGACCTTTGGCTTAGGAGGAGCATTTGACTGGTCATCCCTTGAGATTCTTGAGTATTTGAGAACCTTTGAAAGCATGTCTTGAGAAAAATTGGAGGGAAAATTTTGGGGTACAACTGAAGGTATTAGCACCCTTTTCATCCGTAGTTATATACGAGCTCTTAATCGCTAGCTCACTTTTAAAAATTCCTTGTGAATGTGTAAGTTTGAAAATATTTTAAAAATGCCTAAGTTCAGAAAACTTTGTTTTGATTCTCGTATCATTGAGAACACATACAAAGTGTTTGTTTTGAAAATATTTCAGAAAAGTGTTTGTGTGAAAAGATATGTTTTTGGAAGCAAGCGATTAAAAGCTATCTACCTACTCAAAAGTCTTATCCTACCATTAGTTAGCAGGAGGCCCTATCGTTGGATGTTTGAGGGATAGGCGCGGGTCATTGTACAGTCATAAAGGCAACTCGTAGGGCGCTTTAGAAATTTGTCATAAGGGACTAAGATCGTTTACCGAAGGAAGCATCGAAGGGTTATCGAGGGACAATGATCTTTTTAACCGAGGGTCTTTGCTAAAGCGTCCCACGTTCGAGGGACATGACTATTTTGTCGAAAGGCAGCAAGGGAGGTTACCCTATAGGTGCGAGTGTGCGAAGTGTGTTGTGATTCATGTATTTTAATCTTTGAGATTAGGGTTGGCTATTGTTTGATTATAGATCTTATCATACAAATATAATTACTATACAGTTATATATACATATAAGCATATTTATAGGTGCAGAAAGTAAAATACGAGAATATAAAACCTAGGCTATTACAATGCTTCAGGGATAGGGGTTACAAACCATAAAAATGGGGGGGGGGGGGGGGGGAATAGTAAACCCTAATTAACTATTACAACTTTTTAGCAGTTACATAATAATAAATAATTTCTAACACGGAAAAAATAACAGAAACGCGCAAAGGTTGTTAGAAGAAACGAAGAGATTATTCAATAGAAAATAAATGATGATTAATTGATTTTTGTTTGTTTTTGAGAAAAAGGAATTAAAACCTAATAAAACCTAAGTTATTTTTAATTTGAGAAAAGTTTAATTAAATTAATTAATTAACTTGATTAATTTATTTACAAAAAAAGAGTTAATTTAATTTAAATAAATGAAAAAAAGTCAAGTTAAATTTAACCTTAATCTAGGTTAGATTTAATTAATTAATTAAGAAAAATTAATTATATTTTTTTTAAAAAGAAATTGTAAAGAAAAATAAATGGGCCTACATAAGTAAACCCAGGGGGGGTGCTGAAAAGCAAATATGTTAGGCCCAAAACACGCTGGCCCAGTTGCTTGGATGATCCTGTGCAACTCCTCCTTGGGGGGTCTACCATGGGCGTGAGACTTGCAATGCTGGATCTGGATCTATTGAGATCTGATGGTCAGGGGGTGAGATGCATAGTGCGCGTGTTGGGTTTCTTTGCATTGGATCTGCAAGAGAAAACCATGAAAAGTAACATGCCAGGGGCAGGGATCGAACCCATGCCGTGACACACTAACACTCTTACAAACACACGCTTACCGCTGGAGCGACAACTACTTATGTTCATATAAACACAAATAATTAAATATATAATAAAAACAATTTAAATTTTTTAATTTTAACACAATTTCAAAATAGGTGGGCCCTGTTATTTAGATCGGCCATTCATGATGCTTCGTTGTGCCACGTGAGCATTGACTTCCCCTGTATCTTTCAAACCACCATGGAGGGTGGAAAACATCATCATCTCCGATGGGGTACTTTTCACAAACCTTAAATATCAATCAAACAAAAAAAATTAAAAGCCTAGATCCACTATGTTGGACCTCGCAGTGTCATTGGTGTCATTGGTTTTCACTGAAACAACCTGCATCGTGAGACTCAAAGCTTCATAGTTCTTGAGCCCTAACAATGGTGTTTTGAAATTAAGACACCCAAACTCACATGTAATACATTAGGTTTGTTCTAAATATCAACATCAATATGAATGCATGCGTCAATTTAAATTAAATGTGTTGAGAGTTTAAAAGCATGAAAGTTTACCAATTGGAGCAACTGTGATGTGCTTGATTCAGGCGTTGACATGCTTGGCTATGGTCTTAGATCGACTATTGGGAACTTCAGGAGTTGATTGCTGGATTTTGTTTGGATTTAAAGTGGATGGGAACGTGAGATCTGATTTGCACTTCTATTTTGAATTTTTGTGAACAAGAACCCTAGCTTTGGAGGCAGCTGCGTGTTTCCTCTTTTGGTCTGATGATTGTGCATATATAGAAGACCAAATTAGGTCAAACATATATGGAAGAAATCCATGTGATAATGTGTGATGATTTCTTTCCATAAGCTTTTGAAATCTTTCCAAAATCTCAAGATTCTTTCCTCTAATAGCCTTCCATGGTTTTGGCAGGTTTTTCAAGTGTCTTTTGGGCCTCAATTGATCCAAAAACCCACCCATGCGCCTAGGCCCATTAGTCACATATTTGTTTTTGATTTAATTTGCTTTAGATGAATAAAAATTCAAATAAAAGAAAAAAATCATGAAAATTAAGGTGATGGTTTTAGGGGTCCTCTAGCATATCATGAACACATTTGAATTCCAAAACTTAGGCCCAATAGCCCAAAATCACAAATTTACTCAATTGAGATTTCATGCATTTCTCAAAAAATTTCCAACTTGTGCAACTCATAACTCAATCAATTTTTATCTTTTGAAGGTGACATGTGACTTTTTAGAAAGCTCAAGATGTCCTCTACAATATTTACTTTAATAATTTTTGCAATTGAAGACCTTATCTTGATGTAAGTTGCATTAACAAAAAGTGTCTTTTTGTTGACTTTTGAAATGACCTATAATGTATGGGCTCATATCTTTGAAATGAAGCACTTTTTGGACTTGAGCATAAATAAAAAGTTCTAGAGAATTGAATTTTCTTCAAAATAGGCTTTGGTTGGGTAAAATTTGATGAAGCATGTGAAATTTTATGCTTGGTCAAAGTTTAGTTGACTTCTCGTAAGGAAACCCTAATTTGGCAACTTTTGACCTTTGATGATTTGAGAGATTTCCTTGAGGAATCATGATGAACCCTTGATCAAATGATGAATATAATTTCAAAATATTGATGTTGACCAAAAATCTTAAAGTTTGACTATATGTTGACCATAATTGACTTTTTACACAATACAATTAACTTTTAATAATTTGAGCCATTGACTGAGCAAACTTGTGATGCAAGACTTGAAACCTGACATGAGCATTGTTGAAGACCTATGGAGAACCATGGAAGACACTTGAGACCTTTTCAACCAGAAATTCCTTGAAAAACACAAAACCCTAGTTATGGACCCATTGCTTAGGAGGAGAATTTGTCTGATCAATTCTTGAGCATCCTTGAGCATGTGAGAACCCTAGAAGAATGTCTTGAAGAAAATAGGAGGGGAAATTTTGGAGTACAACAATACCCATCCAAAAAACAATAGAACTCTTGACCCGATAACCTTTCTAGAATTTGATCAATAAAAGGAAGAGGGAAGTGATATTTCCTAGTTGTTTGATTAAGCCTCTGGTAATCAATACGCATTCTCCATCCTGTTACGGTTCTTGTCGGAATCAATTCATTCTTTTCATTTCTTATCACAATCATTCCTCCTTTCTCTGGAACCACATGTAACAGACTAACCGAAGTATTATCGGAAATAGGATAAATCATCACAGCATCCAATATTTTCACAACTTCCATTCTCACTACCTTTTTCATTGTTTGATTCAAGCGGCATTGAGGTTGAGCTACCGGCTTGAAAAATATTCCATAAAAATCTTGTGCATACAATAAGACGGGCTTAGGCCTTTCAAATCCTCTAAAACCCAACCTATTACTCTTTGATTTTCTTTCAAAACTTGAACTAAACAATGTTCTTCCTTTTCCGACAAAGCATTACTAATGATTATCGGTTTGTTACCATCGTCATCAAGAAACACATACTTTAAGTGAGACGACAACATCTTCAATTCAAGTTTGTATTATTCTTCTTTAGCTTCCTTCTTCAAAATTTCAACTTCTTCCTCCCTAAGGTTGAACTTCTTCTAAAGACTCAAGTTCCTTCACACATTCTTCCAATTCCTTTTCTTCATGGACATCAAGAACTTGAATCAAATTAGTCAATGTTTTCTCAAGAGGTGTTGAAATATGAACTTCAATAGTAACATCCCAAATAGCTTCTTCAATAGAATCAACTCTAAATCAAGCTCCTTTATCATTAGAATGTTTCATAGCTTTAAATAGATTAAAAGTTACTTCTTCATCTTGAACTCGGACCTTCATCAAACCATCGTCAATGTAGATCATCAACCTTGCGGTCTTCATGAATGGCTGGCCAATAATCAAAGGTGCATTATGGTCTTCCTCCATATCATTCACAACAAAATCAACTAAGAAGAAAAATTTATCCACTTTCAGTAGCACATCTTGAGCTACATCGTAAGGACGGGTAAGGGATTTGTCGGCTAGTTGAAGTGTCATCTTTGTTGACTTCATCTCGATGCTCCCCAATCTTTTCACAATAGACAAAGGAATAAAATTAATTCTAGAACCCAAATCAATTAATCCCTTACTGACATAAACATCACCAATGGTAACCGGCAAAGTAACCCTTCCTGGATCACTTTCCTTCTTCGGTAGAGTTCGTTGAATGATAGCACTACAACTTGCATCAACCATGATGACTTCTTGATTCGTTGATCTTATTTTTTTGTAAGGATATCCTTCATGAATTTTTCATACATAGGCATTTTCTCCAGAGCTTTGGAAAATGGAATATTTATTTGCAATTGCTTAAATATATCCATAAACATGAGGATACACCAAATTTTCTCCAGAGCATAGTGCCTAGCGTTATCCTTCTTGGAAGGAGCATGAGGATACGCCGAATTTTAAATTGGAAGAGTATTCACTTTCCCCTTCACATTCTTCTTTCTCATTTTTTCTTCTATATCTTTCTTTTCTACTTCTTTCTTCTCCAATTGGTCCTTTTCAACTAAATCCTCCTCGACATTATTTTCTTCCACTATCTCATCTTCTACTTCCTCTTCTACCACAATTTCTTCCTTAACAACCTCATAACCCTTCTTTGAATTTTATTCTCAACCTACTTCTCTTCCACTCCTTGTTACAATTTCCTTACAATGCTCCTTCATATTTGCTTGAGTATTTGAGAAAAAGGACGACCATGTTTGTTGTTCGGCTAATTGCTTTACAAGTTGCCTAACTTGGTTCTCAAGATTTTTGATGGCCGCTTCATTTGTCTTTTGGTTTGCCATCTAAATTTTCATAAATTGAGTGAGAGTTTCTTCCATTTTTGAAGTACCACTTTGAGGTTGTGAAGTTTGAGCGGTATTTTTGTATGGATTTTGTCAGTTTATATTTCCATCATCTTGCCTTCAACCTTGTTGATAACCTTGCTTACCCCTTTGTTGGTAACCTTAGTTATTATGATAATTTTGTTGTCTTGGTTGATAAGCTTGATTTTGGTTTTGATTTCCCACGTAATTCGCTTCTTCTCTCACCGGAGGAAAAAATCCAGTTTGATGATCACCTTGACATAACTCACAATAAGCTATTTGTTGTACTTGCTTTCTCAGAATTTCTTGCATCTCCTTGATTTGTTGAGGTAGTTTGGCCATTTGCTTTGTAATCTCCTCCACTTATTGAGAAAGTAATTTGTTTTGAGCTAGGATAACATCATTTATTCCTAATTCAAGAACTCATGGCTTCCTTTGTGAGGTCCCTCGGTCGTGTTGAACTTGATAATCATTTCTCGCTAACTTCCCAATGATTTCAATTGCTTCCTACAAAGTCTTTAACATTAATAAACCACCCGCTATAACATCCAACAATAGTTTCGATTGAGGTTGAATACCATTGCTAAAAATGTGTAATTGCATAGTCTCATCAAAACCATGGCTAGGACACTTGCTCAACATTGACTTATATCTCTCACAAGCTTCATTGAGAGATTCATTACCACCTTGAGAAAACATAGATATTGCGGTTTTGGCCTCCATAAACCTAAATTGAGGAAAGAATCTTTCTAGAAATTTCTCTTCTAAAACATTCCACTCTGTCATAATTTGAGTGGGTTGGTCAAGATGCCATTCTTTCGCCTGCCCCACTAAAGAATGAGGGAATAGTCTCTTAAAGACTTGCTCTTCTTCAGCTTTTAGATCTCCCACGAAACTTGAAATCTCATAAAATTTTGGGAGATGGTAGTACGGTCTTCATGATCAAGACCAGTGAAAGGATTCGCATACAAAAGTTGTATTATGCTAGTTTTCATCTCAGAATTTCTTACATTGGCTTAACGAGCAAACTGAGCATTCCGTCTAGGACTATTTATGCACAGACCTCTAGGTGGAAGTGGTGGATCCGCCACAACTTCTTCTAGATTTTGGATTGTTGAAGAAGTAGATGCTTCCTCTCTTTCTTTCCTTTCCTTATCTAGCTTTCTCCTCCTACGTGTCTTGCTATTAAGCCTTCTGCAAGTCTTTTCAATTTCAAGGTCAAAAAGGAGTTAATCTTTAGAAACACTTCCTCACATAAAAAAGTTTGAAAACACTAGCCAAACAAGTGAAAACACAAGAGATATTATAATGTTACAATTTAAATTAAAACAATAGAACTATTGCAATGCTTGAAATGTCAAACTCCAATCCCCGACAACAACGCCATTTTGTTGAAAACACTTTATAGGGCAAGTATTTAAATTATCGTTTTCCACATAGATTGGTGTGATATTACTGTTGTTCTACAGTTATAATTGTTTTAAGATTAAGTTTCATAAAAGGGTTTGGTTTTGGTTTTGGTAACGGAAAATAACGACTTCATGTAAAGTATCAAGTATCGGTAAAATAAAGTTTCAGTTTTAAACGTTTGGTTAAAACGTGTCAAGATTAGGGCTTGATAATCTCTTTATGATGTATTTTCTCAATAAAGTATGTGAACTCTTTAAAAATAAACATAATTGTCGTACCCCAAATTTGTCCGCCTTAGTGCTACCGTCAAAGTTATTTTCGAACTTGGGTTTTACAGGGTAAAATTCCTTTGGTTTAATTAATTGCATTAATATTTTGGGGTTTTTAATAAATATTCGCTTTCAAGTCTGTTTAAAAATATAATAATTATTTATATTTTTAAAATAGCAAATATTTTCTCGTCTTCATATACTTTCAATTGGATTCTTATTTCAAACAAATAACATAACACAATTGGTAAGAAAACATAATTTGAAAACATAAGGTCACGGGTTCGAATCTCACTTGGTACATTATTTATATTTTTAAATATCAAAATATTAAATTTCGTATTTTCAATTAATGAATTTTGAAAAAATAGTTATTTTTATTTTTTTCACTTTTTATTCTAAAAATAACCAAAAAAATCCAAAATACAAAAAGATTTAAAAATATTTTGTTATCTTTTGTATTTTAGGTAGTAATATTTGTTTTAGGAGAGAATCAATGTAATTGGTTACAATAATTATAAATCCAAAAATTTGATTTCTTTTTGGGTTTTAATTATTTGGATTGATGATTTATTTTATTCTATTTTTGTTAATTTCATTTCAATTTCAAGTTACATTCAAATCTTTCCAAAAATCATGTTTTTTATTATTTAAATATTATTTTCGTTTTTTTATTTTAGTCAATTTTTAATAATAATGTTTAATTTATTTTATGCATTTTTCGTCAAAAGGTGTCTAAAAATTCACTAAAAAAATCAAATCTCTATCTATCAAATCCGGAATTCACATTACAAATCAAATATGGAATTATACAACAAATTGAATCAATTCACATCAATTAACAATAACACTAAATCCCTAATTGTCTCTAATTCCTAAATCTACGTTAATCAAATTCTAACCGCAAATTCTAAAAACCCTAAAAACTAAAAACTTATATATACTGAAGAGATTACAGTGAAGAAAGAGAATAAAAAAAATACATAGCAAAAAGAATACAGAGAAGACGAAAAAGAAAAGAACGAAGAAGGGCTTGCGTGAAGAACACCGAAGAGCAAATAACCTTGTTGTTGGTTGAAGATCCGAGATAAGGACGATTGGGGTTTCATTATCTGAAACCACAATCTCCATTGATCCGCCGTCGCACCACCTTCAAGCTCCACCGTAACCTGCAAAAGCGAAGGAGAGCATGGATAAATACTAAATCTAGAACATTCAAAGGCAGAGAGCAAGCAAAATCGCGAAAGGGTAAATGGACTTATCTTTTTTATTTGGTTGATTTGTTTTTATTTTTGGGATTTAGGGAGTTTTGGGGGTCGGATTCGTGTTGGGGTTTTGGTAGAGCGCCGCCGGTGGTGGTTTGGGAATTAGGGTTAAAGTGAGAGAGAGTGAAAGGGTTTGTGTGTACGGGAGAGGAAGATGAATAAGTGGAGTTTTCTGTAACAACAAAACAATGTAAATGAATAAAAACAAAATGTAATCTGTTTCAATTCCATGCGCGCTGGTTCACAATAATTATCATACTGCCTCAGTATCCTCCACATGATCGTGATCGGACGGTCGTAGGCCAAGTCTTACCTTATTTTCCATACACCCTCGCCAACATAATCCAGCCTCCTAAAAAACACCGACCCCATACGAACTACGAATTGGGACTCTGATTCCTCATAAGAGGATACATAGGCATACGATCTAAAATCGTGGCGAGTCTTTCTAATTAAAACTTAAATCCTGTTTACCCCAAACCTAAACCTAGAGCCTAGTATCCTTGTGAACAAGGTAGATGAAGGGTGCCTAACACCTTCCTTTCATCTAATTGAGTCTGAAACCTAGAATCCTTGTCTTCGAATTAGGGTTTTCTGTTAGATTCCCTTCCCTAGGATAAAAACTAATAGTGGTGACTCTGATTTAAAAACCAGTCGCTACAGCTGGCGACTCTACTGGGGACTCTCCTTAACCCTATGTTTTAGGTCTCTTTTGGGTTTTTATTTTTATTTTTTTATTTCCATTAATTTATTTATTGCATCTTTTTATTTCTTGTTTATTTTTCTTTATTATTATATATTTACTATGTGGCGGGTTTTTATTTCAAAAAAATATTTTCGATAACCCTTAGAAAGAAGGTTCGTCTATTAGCTTGGGGGGTACGTCGTCCCTGCGAGTTTATGTGACGACTTCGCGCTAGATTCGGTGAACTTCCTAAAAAGGAATACTTATCGAGAGATATCCTCTTGATGAGTAGGACTTTGGAAGGTCACCCATGACTCTTTGAAACAACCTTAACCCAAAATCTCATGAGAGACCTTTCACGACTTTGAGACGAAAGTTTCGGCCCGTAAAGAGGCTCCACCTAAGGGAGGCCCTTGTGCCTTTTCCCTCTGGTGTTATTCATGATACCTTTAAGAAAACCACCTTTTGGGAGGGTAGACTAACCGTAGGTCAAAATTAAGGCGTCTACCTTCTAAGGGTACTTATCACAAAAACCCCTTCACTGAACCATACATCCCTACCTTATAGGGGTACTTATTACAAAAATCCTGTCACTCAACCTTACACCCATGCATTCATGCATTTCATATATTCGTCACCCTACATTTGTCTTACTCACATGGGGTATAAAAGATAATAATAAACTCAAGATCTCGGTGACTGTCTTTAAAAATGGATGCCGAAAGAAACAAATTGCCCACGTCAACACACCAAACATGTCTGAAATCAAGGTTACAAAAGGGAAATAATGGGATGAAGACTTCCTCAAGATTTGTCCAGCAATAGGGGATGGTTTTAAGATCAGATATCCGCAGGCGCACCTAGAAGACTTATTTCCTTTTTGCTTGATTTCACACAAATAAAATTTTGGTTTAAGATCGTAATATTTTTCAATATCTGAATTATGTTAGTTTCAATAAAGGCATTTTGTTTTCACATCGCATTTGCGTATCTATTTTAAAGATAATCGCTAAGTAAAATAATAAGCAAAAGACAAATACATACCCAAGTGAATAAGACATTCAAAACAAGTAACCATTTCATATTCATACGTATTCATTCACACGCATGCATTCACGAACACCCGCATATCATGTAAAAACTTATTTTTCAGAAGAAAAAAACATCTCTCTAGTTGAACCATTGGTAGAAGAAGGTCTCCACCTCCTTGGCCTCCATATCAAACAAGGGCCTACAAACAGGACGTAATGGAGAAAATCGAGGAAACTCAGGCTGCATTGAAAGAGGATCTCGACCAAGTAAAGGGTGATGTCACTTCAATGAAAGGGGATCTGGGTCAAGTTCTCCTAGCTTTGAAAAACATTATTGACAGGAAAGACCAGATCCCCAGGGCACCTTTTGAAGAAGTAGACCAGACTATTGGTCCATCAAGCGGTCACCAACCAAGGAAAGAGTCAGAAGCAGGACCCAAAAATTCCGTCATGGCCCAACAAGAAGCTGAAACTGAAGGGTTTATCCCACCGCCGCCAAAAGCAGGGGCATCTCATACCCTACGAATTCCAGTCAACAATGCAGACAACTACTTGGACCTACAATACGGAGACCACGACCCAGAGGATGCTAACTAAGCGCCCCCAAAGATGACTGGTACTCATGCTGTTAATAATCCACTAGTGATGAATCAATACAAAGCTATGGAGGAAAGACTAAAAGCTTTGGAAGGTTTTGACGCTTTCGAAGTAGACGCTCTCGAAATGGGCCTAATTCCTGATGCGATGATTCCACCAAAGTTCAAAGTACCTGACTTTGAAAAATACAAGGGGCTCACTTGCCCAAGAAATCATATTCGCATGTATTGCAGGAAGATGCATGCCCATGCCCACGATCAAAAGCTGATGATTCACTATTTTTAAGATTGCCTGAGTGGGGCATCTTCAGGTACATGCAATTGGAGCTAACGCATATTCGAACCTGGGCAGTTCTTGCTAATGCTTTCCTAAAGCATTATAAACATAACCTGGATATGGCGCCTACCCGCATGCAACTCCAGAATTTTCCCCAAAAGAAAAAAGAGTCCTTCAAGGAGTATGCCCAGAGATGGAGGGAATTGGCATCCCGTGTGCAACCACCACTGTTAGAGAAAGAGTTAGTAGAAACGTTCATGGGAACTTTGCACGGGCTGTATTATGAGATGATGGTTGGAAGTATCTCTTCGGGGTTCTCAGACCTAGTAACTATCGGAGAAAGAATCGAGACGGGGATAAAAAGTGGGAAGATATCAGGGGGACTATCAAATGCTCCCTACAATTCAAAGCGGCCTACTTCAAACTTCACCAAAGGAAAGGAGGGAGAAATTAATGTTGTAGCGTCACAGCCTAGGGTACAACAACCATTAGTGATCCCACTAGGGAAGCAACAAGGCAGAAGGCCACTCAGGAAATTTGATCCACTCTGGATGCTACCCAGTCAGTTATTGCAACAGCTAGTTAAGGTATCCTTAGTGGAACTCAAGCCTCTAGCTCCTCCAGTCGGATCACTCCCACGAAGATACGATGCCAATGCCAGATGTGAGTATCATGCTAATTCTCCTGGACATACCCTAGAACAGTGTTGGCCTTTCAAGCACAAGGTGCAGGATTTGTTAGATTGCCAAGACATCACTTTCGAGAAGCCTAACATCACATCAGACCCTACATCGTCGCACGATGGGCTAACAATAAATGCAATCGAAGTATTCACTGAATATGGGGCAAGCAGACAAGTAAAGACCCTGATAAACTCGTTGAAAGAATATCAGTTGGAATGCGGACTCTCGCTAGAACACAATGAAGCTTTTGAAAGAGCTCTACAAAGGCTAGGGGACCAGGGGATAGTCCAGTTCGAACAAAACCCTGAAATAAAATATAGAGCTACTTTGAAGGGCGAAGCACATTTTCCTCCAATCCACGAGACCTTTGTCAATGATGGAGTAGTTCATGGCGCACACAGGGAAAAAATATCCAACAAAGCCAACACCAAGGGGCAACTGAAGTCATCCAAGAATGCATCCCAGGAGAAAAAACCCAAAAGATGGATGACCATGGAGATTCCTGAGATTTTTTTCTTTCCTAATTAATTTTTCTTATTTTCGAAAGAACCTATGTCAAGCCCGAGACATAGGGGTTGCTTGTAAGGGTTTCCCCGTTTTGTTTCAGACAATATTTATGATTAATGAAAGTTACATTTTGTTTTCAATTAAGATCCCTTTTCTTTCTCTTGCATTTATATCTTAAATTAAAAAAGGACAATACTTTCACTGCATATTCATTTTCAAATATTCATATACTAAATCGGCACCAAAACATGATAAAGGTGAAAATTCATGCCCAAAACCACCGATAATACTACTGCTGCGATCCAATATAATTTTGATGCTCCTATCAACCAAGCTAAAGAGGAAGATGATAAAGATCTTGAACTCTCTGGGAAAATAGTGAGGGAAATAAAATGAAAGGCTAACAATATGCAACCATATCAAGAGGCTATTAAGACCATTAATCTGAGTACATGGGAAGGCCCGAAAGAAACCAAGCTAACAGGCAATATAAAGAGAGGAGCCACAAAGAAGTTGATCAAGTTATTGCATATATCTATGGAAACAGGCCAAGGTCAAATACAGACAGTGCTGTAAAAATAAGCGAATACGAAATACCAAGATCTGATAAAGAACCTGGGCCAGGGGCACGTCAGATACTCACGTTCAACGGGGCTTCAAATGCATTGGGGTACGATATAAGGGGTAGTACTGACTTCTCTAAAGAATGCTCACAAGCCATATACCAGGTCAATGGTGAACGTGATACTAAACATCCAAAACGGGTTCCATATCGGGATCACGTTTCGAAAACCGACTGCGGAATTTGCAAAAATCATTTTCAGTCACGTCCCATGAAAAGGAAATCAAATGACAGACACCTTGGCAACTATATCGTCTATGTTCAAAATAACTTGGTCTAATCACGAATCGTGCATCACAAAATTAAGAGCCCGCACTTTGTCTTACTCTCAAAGAAAGACCGTATGACAAGCCTTGGTTTCAAGATACCAACAAGAGCCTCGAAAAACAAGAACATCCAGAAAATGCCTCCAGCGTCGACCGACAAACTCTACAAAAATTAGCCTTGGAATTCTTTCAAAGTAACAGTATACTGTACAAGATGAACTACGACATGGCCTAATTCTCAAGAAGATTCTGCTACCTAGCCTCGACTCACATGGTAAACGGACCCCCAATTACAAAAGCCCATACGTAGTTAAAACAACATTCTCTGATGGTGGTCTTATCCCCACGACAATGGATGGTGAAGAAATACCGCATCCGGCAAATTCAGACGCAGTCAAAAACATTATGTATAAGAAGCTCGCTAAGCTCGAACCTTAAATAGGCGACTTAGGCAAAAAGGAGCGTCCCGGTGGATCGAAAATCCTAAAGGGCGATCCAGTAAAAAATTAGGGGCATATAGACAAAAAAATCATCCCGGTGGATTGAAAACCCTAAAGGGAAATGCAGTAAAAAATTAGGGATCATTCAAAAAGAAATAAAGAACAAAAAGATTATGATCTAAGAACTGCGACTATGAGCCACGAAGGAAGAGATAAATCTAAATCATATAACTCAGAAGCGAAGGAGATAAGATCACTAAAAGGATATTGGGGAACAACAGTAGCAATTCTCATTTTTCATTGCCATTTACAGTTTTAAAACTTTCTATAATTATCTCTTTCTAGGAATTGTATCTTGTATTCTCTCCTATTCAGAGGCATATTAATAATACATTTTCTTTCTTTGCATCACTCAAATTGCATTTTTTTCTTTTCTCATACTTGTTTAAAAAATACTACGATCATTACTTGTGAATATTGTCTTGAAATCATTTCAGGGAATTAATGAATAAAGAATTTGACAAAACATCGAAAAATCATTTTGGTTAGAAAAATATTGAAAGAAAATCCACGTCTACATCTACGCACATGGCTATGCCTACTCCTACGTCTACAATACAAAAGTCTATACACATGTCTGCGCCTATATCTACACTCACGACATAAAAAGTCTATGTTCACACGTATATCTGCGCCCATGCTTGCACTCAACAAAACAAAGTCTATACACATATCTACACGTCCGTACACAAAGTCTACGTCCAGGTTCATGCCTATGCATACGCTTGCAATACAAAGTCTACGTCCGCACATGCATCCACGCACATGTGTTCTCCTACCAATCCTATACATACCTCTACGCTTACGCCCGCGCTTACAGAGACCACATATATACGTCTATTCCTGCATACAAATCTACGCATAGGTCATTACCTACGTCTACGTCTACGCCCACGCTCACGATACAAAATCAAGGTTCAAATTTTGCTAACATTGTCCACTATGTTCAAGTTCAACAATACTATGACGATACCACATACAATGCCAGGAATTGGTAACTCTAAGCCCAATGGTTTAAAGGAGAGAATGTAGGAAATAGTCTTCATACCATTTTGAGGCATACGCGCATCTTACACACATTTCATACATACACACATTTTACACATCTAAAATATACATACCCTATACATTTAGATATTCAATACACTCAGAGGTCTATATCAATGTCAAACATCATACATTTCGCATACATACAACATTTAATAGGCATGCATACACATGTATCACCTAGAAAACAGACAAATAAGTTCACCCTCGATTCAACTATCTAAGGATTGACCAATGCAATACTTCTCCTATGATTCAACCCGTCACCTCAGTCTTCATGCCGTGACGCGTTCATCCCATCACCTCAGTATTCCTACAGTGATGAGTTCCTTATAAACCCAGTACATTTACTCTAAGCCGCAATGTATCCGCAAAACTCATTACATTGCCTCTGAGCCGCAATGTATTTGAAAAATTCAGAATGTTGCCTCTAAGCTGCAATGTATTTTCAAAATTCAGAATGTTGCTTCTAAGCCGCAATGTATTTGCAAAATTCAGAACATTGCCTCTAAGCCGCAATGTATCCTCAAGCTCAACATATTGCCTCTAAACCACAATGAATTCTCAACACTCCATACGTTGCCTCTAAGCCGCAATGCATTCTCAAAACCCATTTCATTGCCTCTAAGCCGCAATATATTCTCGAGACCCATTGCATTTCCTATAAGCCGCAATGCATTCGTAAAACTCACTATGTTGCCTCTAAGCCTCAACGTATTCTCACAACTCATTACATTGCCTATAAGCCGCAATGTTTTCACAAAACCTAGCTTATCACATCAGACTTCACGCAGTGATTTGCAAACCTAACCCATTGCCTCAGACTTCATGCAACAATGTGTTTCTTATTCTGCGACACAGATCATTGCCTCAAACTTAATGCAGCAATGATTGAAACAAATTTAGCTTATCACATCAGACTTCACACAGTGATTTGTGAACTTAACCCATTGCCTCGGACTTCATGCAACATTGTGTTTCTTATTTTGAGACACGGATCATTGCCTCAGACTTCATGCAGCGATGATCAAAATAAATTTAGCTTATCACATCAGACTTCACGCAGTGATTTATGAACTTAACCCATTGCCTCGGACTTCATGCAGTAGTGTGTTTCTTATTCTGCGACACAGATCATCATCTCAGACTTCATGCAACGATGATAGAAACAACCAATTTAGGTTATCATATCAGACTTCACGCAGTGATTTGAAAACCTAACCCATTGCCTTAGTCTTCATGCATCAATGTGTTTATTTATACCACAAAATCCAACCATTGCCTCTGACTTCATGCAGCAATGTACATATCTCTACTCCGTAACACAAACCATCGCCTCAGACTTCATGCAGTGATGTCCGAAAACCAAGCCTAGCTTATCGTCTCAGACTTCATGTAGCGATTTTCAAAACTGTAACCCATTGCATCAAACTTCATGCAGCAATACGTTTCGTTATTCTATAAACACCGATCATCGCCTCAGACTTCATGCCGCGATGCTCAGAAGAAAAACACCCTAACCTAATTCATACAACAATACATTTCGTTATTCTATAAACACCGATCATCGCCTCAGACTTCATGCCGCGATGCTCGAAAGAAAACAAAACTTTAACCCATTGCCTCAAACTTCATGCAGCAATGCGTTTCTTTATTTTGTAAACACCGATTATCGCCTCAGACTTCACGCAACGATGCTCCGAAAACAAAATCCAGATTATCACATTAGACTTCACGTAGTGATTCGCGAACCTAACCCATTGCCTCATACTTCATGCAAGAATGTGTTCCAAACTCCAGACCATCGTCTTAGACTTCATGCAGCGATGTTCGAAACAACGAATTTAGCTTATCACATCATACTTCACGCAGTGATTTGCAAACCTAACCCATTGCCTCAGACTTCATGCAGCAATGTGTTCCAAACTCCAGACCATCGTCTCAGACTTCATGTAGTGATGTTCGAAACCAAATTTAGCTTATCACATCAGACTTCACGCAGTGATTTACGAACCTAACCCATTTCCTTAGTCTTCATGCAACAATGTATTTTTTTATTCCACAAAATTCAGCTTATCACATCAGACTTCACATAGTAATTTGCGAACCTAGCCCATTGCCTAAGTCTTCATGCAACAATGTGTTTCTTTATTCCATAACAAAGACCATCTCCTCAGACTTCACGCAACGATGCTAGAAAACAAAACTTTAACCCATTGCCTCAGACTTCATGCAGCAATGTATTTCCTTATCCCGCAACACAGATCATCGCCTCAGACTTCATGCAGCGATGCTCGAAAGAAAACAAAACTTTAACCCATTTCCTCAGACTTCATGCAGCAATGTGTTTCTTTACTCTATAACACGGACCATTGCCTCAGACTTCACGCAGCGATTTGCAAACCTAACCCATTGCCTAAGACCTCATGCAACAATGTGTTTCTTTATTCGGTAACACAGATCATCACCTCAGACTTCATGGAGCGATGCTCGAAAAAAATACAAAATCTAGCTTATCGCCTAAGACGTTATACAGCGATTCGCGAATATAACCCATGGCCTCACTCTTTAAGCAGCCATGCATCATCAATTGTTGTTTTATTCATCCCCCCGAAAAGGATGAATAAGCAAAAGAAAACCAAGACATACAAGATTTTTCTCAAGCTCAAGACCATCTACCGCTTTATCAAACACTGGTAAGCGATATATCATCAGCTTTGCCTAATTCCTCAAGACTCGAAAGGGTATGCTATATTAGCATAACCTTATGTTCGTCGGGAATTTTTTGGGATATTCCAAGTATTCAATAAAATCCCAATCAAAATGTGCAAGACTCGTGTATTCTCGCGCTATTCAATTGGAAGATGATTGAATAGGGGCATCTGTCGTACCCCAAATTTGCCCGCCTTAGTGCTACCGTCAAAGTTATTTTTGAACTTGGGTTTTACAGGGTAAAATTCCTTTGGTTTAATTGCATTAATATTTTGGGGTTTTTAATAAATATTCACTTTCAAGTCTGTTTAAAAATATAATAAGTATTTGTATTTTTAAAATAGCAAATAATTTCTCGTCTTCATATACTTTCAATTGGCTTCTTATTTCAAATAAATAACATAGCACAATTGATAAGGAAATATAGCTTGAAAGCATAAGGTTACGTGTTCGAATCTCACTTGGTACATTTTTTATATTTCTTTGTTTATTGTTACTAATTCTATTTCTATTTATAAAAATCATTAAAAAAAAGTCATTTTTTAAATATCTAAATATTAAATTTCATATTTTCAATTAATGAATTTTTAAAAAATAGTTTTTATTTTTTTGACTTTTTATTCTAAAAATAACCAAAAAAATCTAAAATACAAAAATATTTAAAAATATTTTGTTATCTTTTGTATTTTAGGTAGTAATATTTGTTTTAGGAGAGAATCAATGTAATTGGTTACAATAATTATAAATCCAAAAATTTGATTTCTTTTTGGGTTTTAATTATTTGAATTGATGATTTATTTTATTCTATTTTTGTTAATTTCATTTCAATTTCAAGTTACATTCAAATCTTACCAAAAATCATGTTTTTTATTATTTAAATATTATTTTCGTTTTTTTATGTTAGGCAATTTTTAATAATAATGTTTAATTTATTTTATGCATTTTTCGCCAAAAAGTGTCTAAAAATTCACAAAAAAAATCAAATCTCTATCTATCAAATCTGGAATTTACATTACAAATCAAATCTGGAATTATACAATAAATTGAATCAATTCACATCAATTAACAATAATACTAAATCCCTAATTGTCTCTAATTCCCAAATCTACGTTAATAAAATTCTAACAACAAATTCTAAAAACCCTAAAAACTAAAAACTTATATATACTGAAGAGATTACAGTGAAGAAAGGGAATTAAAAAATACAAAGAAAAAAGGATATAGAGAAGACGAAAAAGAAAAGAACGGAGAAGGGCTTGCGTGAAGAACACTGAAGAGCAAATAACCTTGCTGTTGGTTGAAGATCCGAGAGAAGGACGATTGGGGTTTCATTATCTGAAACCACAATCTCTGTTGATCCGCCGCCGCACCACCATCAAGCTCCATCACAACCTGCAAAAGCGAAGGAAAGCAGGGATAAATACTAAATCCAGAACATTCAAAGGTAGAGAGCAAGAGAAATCGCGAAAGGGTAACTGGACTTAGCGTTTTTATTTGGTTGATTTGTTGTTATTTTTGGGATTTATGGGGTTTTGGAGGTCGAATTCATGTTGGGGTTTTGGTAGAGTGCCGCCGGTGGTGGTTTGGGAATTAGGGTTAAAGTGAGAGAGAGTTAAAGGGTTTGTGTGTACGAGAGAGGAAGATGAATAAGTGGAGTTTTCTATAACAACAAAACAATGTAAATGAATAAAAACAAAATGTAATTTGTTTCAATTCCATGTGCGCTGGCTCATAATAATTATCATACTGCCTCGTTATCCTCCACGTGATTGTGATCGGACGGCCGTAGGCCAAGTCCTACCTTATTTTCTATACACCCTCGCCCACGTAATCCAGCCTCCTAAAAAACACCAACCCCATACGAACTACGAATTGGGACTCTGATTCCTCATAAGAGGATACATAGGCATGCGATCTAAAATCATGGTGAGTCTTTCTAATTAAAACTCAAATCTTGTTTACCCCAAACCTAAACCTAGAGCCTAGTATCCTTGTGAACAAGGTAGATGAAATGTGCCTAACGTCTTCCTTTCGTCTAATTGAGTCCGAAACCTAGAATCTCTGTCTACAAATTAGGGTTTTCTGTTAGATTCCCTTCCCTAGGATTAAAACTAATAGTGGCGACTCTGACTTAAAAACTATTCGCTACAATAATCACATATCCTCTCAAGATGTTTCATCTCTAAAATAATTTGTGAGTTTTATCAAATTGGTCCTTAGATGATCTCTCTACCTAACTATCAATTTTATAACTGTAAAATTTCAATATTAGTGAATTTCAATTCACAAAACTATGTCTAGAAATTGTTCATTGATAAGTGAATTCCTAGCTCAAGAGATGAACATACTTCTCAATAATGATCAACTCAAATATAAACCATAAAACAAGATTTTTCACCATATATTTATCATCAACATTTTCACATACAAAATATCAAGCTAAACACATACAAAGATGAAGATTATCTACCTCTAGTATTGACACAAATAAGGATTTAGAGACCCATCACCAAGGTAGTTTGATCAACAAGTAAAGTAGAAATCTTGATGAACATAAAGTAGAAATTATCAAAGATTTAAGGTAAAAATATTTGATCTTCAGTTACAAATGATAAAAAAGTATTTCTTACACCTAAATATCTAATTTTAGTGTGTTTGATAAGAGTTGATTTCCAAAATATCACAAAAAATTCTACTTATACAAGTGTCCAAAAAGTGAGTCCCGCTAAACGGCCCGAGCACGTTAAGCAGGCTCAACAAAAATATCTTTTCCCGATTCAGAGAACCGTGCTAAGCGGGATGAGGCCGCTTAGCAGGCCCAAAATGACATTTTGCCAAATGCCCAAATCTTCATAGCACGGTACAAATTACGCTTAGTGCGCTAGCCTAAACAAATCTCCAATTTTTGGCTTGTTGCTCCTCACTCTTGGCTCTAGCCTTCCCAAAGCTCCAATGGTCCAATGACCAACATCAAAACCTACAAAATGAGCATAAAACTAAGTAAACAAAGCAATTTACCACATAAACTATATAATTTCTTATTTACATCTATTTACAGACTTAAACACTACTAATTATCAAAATAGAGTGCAAAGGACCCAAAATTATCTACAAATATATCAATATTTTGGTCCTTAACAATTGTTGTGTTGGATCTTCTGTGTTTTCTTGGTCGATGGGTGTTACTATTGAGGTTAAAGGCCTCGTACCCAGGCCAGGTTTGTAAACTCTTAGGAACACATAGGAATAGAGTGGAGACACGACGGCTATTGGATGTAGATCCTACTAGTGCGGTATTGTCGTTATCACCTACGTGTAACGATGATAGTATTTTCAAGTGATCTAACGACTCTGAGTTACTTTCTGAACTTACCTTGACCTAGACTTCACCTATGAGTAGGGAATTATTGATATTAAAGGTACCGTTGGTGACTCTCTGGTTCTTTTGGTTATGTTCTAGACTTCTGATCTAGTGACTATGTGCTTCTTGTGGTTTATGTTTTAGACTTTTGATCATGGTATATTTGACATATTCAGAAACAACACAACAAATATCCATTGTTATGGAAGCTTTGGTCCCTTACTAAGGCACTTGAATATATAACATGTTAACACTATTTTAACACACATGTTCTTTCTATTTCCAAAGAATCGTGCTTGTGATCCTTATGTTGTGTTTCTCCATCTCTTATTGGCTTAAAGTCAAAGTTAAAAGCATATGGGTTCCTTGAAAATGAATGAACATGGCATTGCATCCACTCATACACCTCATGCATCTTCATGCATCCATAACAGGTACTCAGGGTTGGGGGAAATTCTTATTAAGGCCTAGTATTCTTTTCAGAACTATGAATCTTGACTTCTCACCGCTCTGTGATAAAAAAAAAGATATGGAACAACTTCGTGGGTAATTGGATGGCATGAAGGGTCAGATGGGGCTATTTATGGTGGACATACAAGCTTTGGTCTGTGGTCAGGAACTCCTGAGAGAGGAGAACACTCAGTTGAGTTTGGTTATGTAAGTTCTAAAGACACTGTTGAGAAATGAAGACGATCCTATACCTGCTGCAGCAACAAGAGTTTCCATTCCTCCCCATACTTTGGGAATCCCATCAAGTCATAGAGTAATTCATGTATCTCCTCTACAAACTTGTGTTCTGGGATCTTCCCGTTCGTAGCCGACTTCTTTTCTCTAGGGGAATCAAAAGGCCAAGCTTCTCAACAAAGACAGAAGTATCCTGAGAGGCATTTTGTTCCCATTCCAATGTAGCATGCTCAATTAATTCATTGTTTTCTTAGGCTTCAAGTGATTGAACTTCGTACTTTGGGTCGTCCTCTCGTAAAGCTTCCACTTGATTATGATAGCAATGCTAGATGTGAGTTCCATTCTGGGGGCACCTGATCATAATGTTGAGAACTGTATAACATTCAAGCACCAAGTTCAAGATCTGTTTGATTCAGGGGCATTTGTGTTTACTCCAGATGGTCAAGATGTGCGAGTTAATTTTGCTCCAACTATTGTAGGGGAAGGACTGATCTTGTTCTCCACAATCTTGGGTTCCAGAGCATCCATGCTACCAATCTTTGGTTATCTCTCAGCCAAATAAGAAAGGAAAGGATCCATAATAGGCTTGGTGTCAAGATCAGTCAAATAGGCAGAGGAACATGAGGCCAAGAAGAGTACATGACCTAATTCCTATGCCTCTCACACAATTGCTCTTTCACTTACTCCAAAATTCTTTAGTGGAAATCAAGAAGTTGGATCCTGTTATCCCTTCTTATCTTGTGGGATATAACCCCAACGCCTATTGTGAATACCATTTTGGGGCACCCAGCCATACTATTGAAGGGTGTGATTCATTCAAAGGCAAAGTTCAAGATCTCATTGATGCAAAGATCATCAATTTCACACCAGAAGGTCAGATTTGGGTTCTACTTTGACTCGAATGATTGTCAAGATTGCAGAAAGTCGTCATAATCAGTAAGTCTAGGCAAAGTAAAGTCTCCTCTACAATGGCAATTATCGTGTTCTTTATTGCATTTTTATTTGTAGTTTTGCTTGTTTGTTTAAGCATTGTTTGTGTGTATGAACTTTTTTGTTTCTGAATATTCATTTTAATGCAATGAGTATGTTCGTCTTGAAGTAATACATTCGTTTACACTCATCCATTTGTTTTCACTCATGAAAGGTTTTTCTTGCAATATGATACCAACTATACTAGTCTTTTGCTTAGGCAAAGATTGGAGGGAGGATGACGATAATTGAAAATTGCAAAAATCTCTGGTTATATGCTTTAAATAGAACCATGTTGAGGATATACAAGCATTGTTTCAATTCCTAAACACCAAAGATATAAGGGAGTGAAACCCTCGTTAACCCCATCGAGCCTTGAAGTAGGAGTTTCTTTTATGTTCAGAAAAAACCCTCATTTTTAACCCAGAGGCAGGGTAGTGTTCAGTTAACCTGATAGAGTATTCAAATCTCATCAGGAAGTGCACATCTAAGGATCAACCACAATGGTTATCCTTCACCCGTCAGGAGGATAAAGATGACGATACCATAATGCTTATCCCTCATCAGCCAAGGAATGGCATAGTCAAAACTCTTCAAAAAGTCAAAAGACTCAGGGTCACATGACTTGTTCAAAAAAGAAAAAGAATGATTAGTAAAAAGAAAAAAGAGAAATTCGGCTAAGTCAAAAGAAACTAAATAAAAATCTTGAAAGCAAGTTGCTTAGGAAAAACTTAAGGAATCCTATTGGACTTCTAAACCAAAATTCAAAAGAATTTGTCCATGAAAAAGTTTGGAAAAACAAAAAAGAAAAAAGAAAATCCTAAAAGAAGAAAAGGATTGCAAAATAAAATCCTCAGCGAAGAACAAAGTTGTGTGATCAGACACCAAAAAACCAAAAAGCTAAAGTTGCTGTTGTGTCCAGAAAATCTTAATGGTTGAGTGCTCATACCGAGTTAACTAAATTTAATATTGGAGAACATCATGGAGAATGGGTGGGAATCAAATAATTTTGAGCCTTAAATCCTTTTTTCTAAAACCGTGAACTAAGCCATGTTACAACCCTTAAAAGTCCTAATTCAAACAAGGTTTATTTCGAAAGCATACTACAATGAGATAGAGTTAAGTGACTCCTTGAAGATGTGCTAAAATATATGTGATTAGTATCTGTTGTACCCTAAAATTTGTCCTCTTTATTTTTCTATCTCTAATTGGCTTATACTTTGTTAACATGCACATACATGCATATTATTGGATCCTTGCTCACGGGATCAAGGTATTTTGGTTAATGCAACAAAGTTCCCGTATTTGTTCAAACGCATGTCGAGTTGCAAAATATTTGGGTGTTTTCAGTGAAGGTTAAGCAGTGCAAATAGAAAACAGTTTTCAGTGAATGTTAAGCAGTGCAAATAGAAAACAGTTTTTCAGCTGATTTGAGTTTGGAAATTCATATCTCCCATTTGGAATGGTGTTTTGGATTTATTCCTGAGGTTTTGAAACCGTCTCAACATTCTCTTCAACTTTCGTGTTTGTACCAAAAGCTAAATATCGAAGGAAGGTCTCCGAATACCCCATTCTTTTGGAAGTTATATAGTGAAAAAATACAAAGGAAAAGTGGGATGAACAGTTATTTCTTGTGCACTAAAAAATTCATAACTCTTGGATGGAATGTCGTATGTGCACGGTTTTGATTGCAAAAATTTCATTTTGATGTCATCTTGATGTCGTCTTTGGAGGCTAAAAGCTGATTCACAAAGGAAGGACCCGTGAATTTTGAGTTTCTGAAGATATGTTTTTGCTGAACCGGAATTCATTTGTATTAATTTTTCATACGGTAAAATTCATATCTCACTCGATTTTTATCATATTGAGCTGGGTCCAGTGGTGTTGGTTCACAAACTTTGTCTACTACAACTCATCTTCATATGCTAAAAGCAAACGGTGACCCAAAGGTTCTCGTTTTTTATCTTCTTTGTGCGTGATATAATATAATTTTGCACAGGAAATTATTTTTGCCTGACACAACGTCAGTGAAAGTTCAAAAATTCATAACTTCCTCGTCGTTTATCCGATTAAGCCCGTTCTTTCGGCAATGTGTCACAAATTTGATCCTCTTAATTTTTCATATTGGAAATTTTTGAAGATTCCGTATGGATGATGGCGTGGCACTTTACAGTCGTGTCAGGCTCACGATTTCAAGTCAAGGCCCAATCCAATTGCACATCCAAGGCCCAATTTGCTCACACTATATAATCTCAAAACTGAATATTTGTAAAGAGGTTGATATCATAGTTGAAAAAATCTCACAGACTCTAATCTTTTCTCTCAATTCTCTAAAAGATCAAATCAAGGTTCTACACTTTTTTCATCAAGAACACAACAACAATTTCATCAAGATTAAAAAGTCAAGATCAAGAGGAGTTCTTCTTTGATCGTTGATCCATTTGTTGTGATCTCTATACGTAAGCCTCCTCTTTACTTCTATTGGTGAGTTTTCTTGAATTAAGCAGTGTTGAAATAAGTGATTATTTGAGAAGCACTTTTTAATCAAGCATGAATTGAATTTAGGTTGAATTTTGAATTAAGAATTCAGATCTAATATTAGAATTGTGATTTGATTTGATCTGTAAATTAAGAATTGGATAGTTGAATTAAGTTCTTATTAAATTAAGTTGATTCTCATGAAAGTGCTTAGTTGATGTAACAAATTGATGATGTTGCATGAGGTTTATTGTTGATCTTAATCAATCATGTGTACTTGAATCTAGACCTTGAATTATGCAAAATCATGTATTGAATGTGTGGAGATTTTATGTTTGATCAATTGCCTAAGCCATGAATCACAACCTCAAAAACTTGAAAAAGCTACTTTCTACCCGCGGGTAACCGGTTACCCAGTTATGGTAACCGGTTACCACCCTTTCCTGTAAGTGAAATTTGAAAATTTGCACGCGGTAATCAGTTATTCGGTTATGGTAACCGGTTACCCGACTTACAGTGGCGTTTCCCAACTTTTTTGGCTTGGGTAACCGGTTACCCAGTTATGGTAACCGGTTACCTCAAGTAAGTAGCCATTTTCTCAAATTTTTGAATTATGGTAACCGGTTACCCTATTATGATAACCGGTTACCCAGACAAAAACAACAATTTTTGCTTTGTTTTAGTGCATGTTTGCGCATATTGCCTTGTTACTTATAACTTCTTTTGTGAATGCTTTGCAAGGTACATTGTTAGGCCTTCAACCTTTAATTAACACATGATTACTGGTTGAAAGACACCTTATGCGATCACTCGTTGGTATTGGCATACAATGTGCAAGTAGATTTTGTTCTTATATAAACCTTGTTTTTATGCAGGTACCCTGGCATCACAAAAATTTGTTTGAGGCACATTCCACCATGTGATTATTATTTCATATACTGTATGGATTGTATTTCGTGTAGGTACCCTGGCATCACACAGATTTATTTGCGACACATTTCACCGTGCAATTGTTATTTGCGTATACTGTATGAACTGTGTTTTGTGCAAGTGTATTTTGATATTCGGGGTGTCTGTTACGCATTCCGATCTTGATTTGTTGATGCTTCGACACCCATGTTGATAATACTTTCTTTGTTGATAATAGCAGCTCACGAAGTTTTTCGAGTTTCTTATATTTTCTTACTTGCCTGCTACGGATTATTACCCGTTGGTATTTCATCCCTTCCTTTTTACTACTTTCGCACTTTACCTCTTTACTTGTCATGATAAGTGGGGTAGAGATGTATGACGGGGATCTCTGTTGCTGATCATGCCAGGAACCCCTCTGGTTTATTTAAAGACCCGTTTAGGGAAATTCCGCATTATGTGCATTCTATGTGCTACTTGTGCTTGTTTAAAATCCTACCCTTGGAGTAGGTATTTTGCAGGTGTGTTTACATTTATGCTCATATATCCCTTCACCCCAATAATTCCTCAAAAGGAGGCAAGTGGAAAGGGTTCACAATCAACCCCCGTATTTTGTTCGTGTCATCCTTAGATCACGTTGTACGTCGACACTTTGGATTTGGGTAGATCATGTGTATCGATTCGGTCATGTGGAAAAGGGATTGGTCTCAACCCCTACCATTTGTAAGGAGTTTGCAATGGCCATTGCTGACACTTTGCTACCCGCATGTTTGCTTCGGGTGTTCCGCTCCCCTTAGCTAAAGTAATGCTATTCTTTTTTTGATTTCATCTCAAGTGTCCCGCTTGTTTGCTTCGGATGATACGCTTCCCTTAGCTAAACCATTTTTTTCATACCCCCATCCCATGAGGCAGTACACCCCGATTATTTGCTTTTTCCAAAGCACTTGTTTGTATATACCATGCTCCCTTAGGATGTGCTTGTTTCTTTCCCGATTCAAGTTAGACCTTAGGATAGTAATCTGTGCATGCTAACATAGGGTAGAGATTTCCCTTTCAAAGCTCAACCTTAGGATCCATCATTATATGATAACATTGTGGATTAGATTTAGGATAACCTCCCATATATGTTTTTCTTTCTTTTTCATCCTTGCATTAAGACTAAAACTCTTTTCTTAAAAAATGCATAAAACATCTAGCAACTTTCAAATCCTTCTTTAAGGTAAAAAAAACTAACTAACCCCTTTCTTTTTGCCAATCGACTTTTCTCTTCTAAGAGCATGTTAGTTCCTTTCCACTACAGGTCGTAAGTATCCAAAGGTCGAGTAGCAGTGAAATGATTGAATTTAACATTGTTCGACCAAAAAACATAAACCAACCAAAACAAATGAGTTGAACTACGACTTCCCTTCATTGATTTAATCTTGATGATTTGTTCAGCCTGTTGTTTCATCTGGCGACATCACTAGGGAGGTTGACCAAATGCTTGTCCATCTCGGAGTCATTCCTAGCTCTTGTTTTCTTTTCTTTTGATGTTTATTCTTTATGATTTTAGTTTATTCATTTGTACATGATTATCTGAGCATATGATTACATTACATTGTCTTCCATATTGGTTATCTATTATGCTAGATTCTGGTTCTCCATGATTGGATGGCTGTTACTATTAAGGTAAAAGGCCCAGTACCCAGGCTAGAGTTCACTATCTAGGAAACCTAGGAATAGAGTAGAACATGACGGCTATTGTACGAAGGTCCTACCAGCGTGTTCATGTCAGCTACGCTCAGATAAGGTTCAAATGGGGTTTGATGATAGTGCTTTCAGATAGACCTGTGGTTTTGAGTTACCATTGGCTTATCCTGGCCTAGTTTTTACCCGTGAATGGGGGGGATAATATTTATAGGTACATATGGTAACTTTGTTCTGATAGTGATCTTGTTCTGTTGGTGACCATATTCCTCTAGTGACTTGGTTTTCTGTGGTTTATATTCTGAAATATTGATCTTGACATTCTCGGCACATCTAGAAACGGAAAAATGGATTTCCAATGTTGGAAACTTTGATTCCATGAGTTATTGCACCTTGCATCATGGCATATTTATTTTTACAAAAGAAATGTAAGAAATGTATATGTCTAAAAAAGGTTAACCTGCATTTGAATTTCATTTATAGGGTGTTTCAGAGTAGACATCTGTATAAAAAATGGCAAACAACCATGATGTTGTCAAGAGAGACACTAGAGACGTGTTCAGTTACAAGTTTGGTACTTCCAGTTGGCCTCGTTTGAAGGAGTTAACTAGGGCGATGGTTTATATGAATTCACAAGCCTTTAGCAAACAGTACGGTGATATTTTTACTTTGTTGGATGTTCAGGTGGAGGATAGAGCTCTTCACACTTTGTTACAAATTTATGATCCGGAACTGTGATGTTTCACATTTCAAGATTATCAACTAGCGCCAACTCTTGAGGAGTATTCTTATATTTTTGGGATCAAAGTCACTGATCATATTCCTTTTTTCCTGTGTTCCAAGTGAACCCGATTATGATGCCATTGCTGAGGCATTTTATTTGAGCCTGAGCGATGTGAAAGGAAATTGGAGGAAAAGAGGTACAACCAGTGGTCTCTCTGAGGATTTTCTTATATGCAAAGTTAGAGAAATGGAAACTAAGTGTCAAAGGTTTGAGTTCAATGCTCTTCTATCTGTTTTGATTTATGGCCTAGTTATTTTTCCTGATGTTGAGAAGTAGGTAGATCTGGCAGCTATTTGCATGTTCATGAATTCGAATCTGGTATCGACTATACTGGCCAAAAATTACTTTGCTATCCATTCTAGGTAAGGAAAGAAAGGATTTATAGTGTGTTGCATGTCATTGTTGTACAAATGGTTCATGTATCATCTGCCGACTAAAGGACCGTTCATGGATACCCTGAGCACTCGTACATGGGCCACAAAGCTCATGGCTCTCACATCTTTTGACATAACCTGGTATAGGCATCAACTTGATAATACTGATGTTATAACCAGTTGTGGAGGTTTCTCCAATGTACCTCTCATGGGGACACATGGAGTAATTAATTATAATCCAGTTCTTGCCCTATGCCAGCTAGGGTATGCTATGCGGAGTCCTCCTAAAAGTAGCGAAATCAGTGAATCAGTGTTTTGCAAGAAATGGGAAGATCCTAAGATGCTAAAGAGGGTAGTGATCGCTTGGAACAAAATCTTCAGAAAAGGTAAGGGTTTCTTCGGGTAGAAGAAGCTGACAGCCTATGGACCTTATGTGGAGTGGGTCGAAGAGAGGGCGAGAACACTTTGGTTACCATTTTCAAAGGAAGATCCCTTATACCTGGAGCCTGGCAAGTTGCAGCATGATGTTCCTAAAGGACGCTTCGACCAAGTGAAAAGCGAGAATCAGCATCTTCGCATCTACTTGGAAGCCAAAGAGATAGAGCTTTATTTTCTAAGGGAGGATAAGAAAGATTTAACATGCAAACTCAAAGAATCTGAGAAAGCTGGCACTTCTAAGAGATCCAGAGGTGAAGGAGAATTTATTGCTTTTGAAGACCACAGAAAAGTTGTTGCCGCTATTGAGAAGAAGTACAAGCAGAGTTGTCAAGATGGCGACATAATCTGGGCGTCCAAGGCCGAAGCAAAAAAGCATTCTGAAGCCAAAATCAAAGATTTAGAGAAACAGCTCCGAGACAAAGACGCTCAGCTCGGAGCAGAAGTCATCTAAAGACTCACAGCAGAGGCCCGTATCAAAGGGTGTGGTACTCAGTTGTCACAGGCCATCGGAGAAATCGTTAGGCTCAAGGGCCAGATACAAATATGATGTTTCCAGACTATGCAAAATTTGATGTTCGTTTGTTATTTCATTTTGCTGTAAAAGACCACCACCGGGCTTGTTAGTTGGGGTTTTATTTTTATCTATTAATATTTTTACTGATCATCTTGTATAAAATCAGTCAGCTTGAGTTGTTATTTGTGCTTTTTCGTTTATTTTTGTCTATCTCTTATCATGTTGTTTGATATTTTCGGTATATGACAAAATTCTGGGGCGCCTTGGAAATGGTAAACATTTCATGCATGATCATTCATTCATGCATATAATATCATGATAGGTTGTTCGCGTAGGTTTTCTTTTCTTTAATCTGGGTTTATTTTTAGAAATTTCTACTGCAAACTGGCACTGTTACAACACTCAGAGTAATTCCAAAAGACAAATGGATTAAATTAAGGCAAATGTTGTTGTTATAGGTGTCAAGATGGATACTCGGGTGGACCAGCTAATGGAGATTATCCAGAATATGGCCTGTCAACAGGAAGAGGTGAGAGCCTTGATAGTGTGGCTTGCTGATACAATGAATAATAGGAATGAGACTTTGATTGTCAATCCTCCAGGGGTTATTGTGAATAGTCCAACCGATAATCTAGGTAGGTAGAATATGAATAGCGCTCAAAATCTGAATGACAACCAAGGTGCTCAGAACTCGAATGGTGGTCATAATGTGAATGGAAACCCATGCGGAACTTAGAATGTGGATCTGAATGCAAATATTGCTCTGAGTCTTCAGAATGGTCAAGTTGTGAGTCTTTGTATTCCTGCTGGTAATCAAGGCATGCCTGTGGAAAGTGGTGGGAAATATTTTTCCTCCGCCCACTCCTACTCGACAGCATGATGAGCAATAGTTTGTTCAACCAAGGCTTGTGTATATTCCTACTTGTCAACTCGAAGAGGAAAGTTATGATGACTAGATGTCTCATGCTAATGAGCCAACCAAAGCTGACAAAAAGCCGCGTATGCTCGAGGAGCGTATGCGAGCGTTTGAGAATCAGGGTGTTATGGGCCTTGACATGTCTGATTTGGGTTTGGTCCCGGGGAGTGAAGGTTCCTCCAAAGTTCAAAGTGTCAGACTTTGTCAAATACAAGGGCACCTCTTGTCCTAGGACGCATGTCAAATCCTATTACAGGAGGATGTATGTGTATTCCGATGATGAAAAGCTTCTTATGCATTTTTTCCAAGATAGTTTAACTGGTGGGCCACTTGAGTGGTATATGCAATTGGATGGCACTCGTATTCATACACGGAGAGAGAGATGGTTGAAGCCTTCGTCCAACACTACCGATACAATACTGATATGGCATCCACGAGAACCCAGCTGTAAAATTTATCCCAGAAACATAATGAATCTTTTAAAGAGTACGCTCAGAGGTGGCATGAGATGGTTGCTAGGGTTCAACCCCCCATGATGGAGCGTGAAATGGTGGATATGTTCGCTGACACGTTATAGGGGCAGTATTACACGATTTGTAGTACTTCTAGTTCATTCGCTGAAATGGTGACATATGGGGAAAGAATTGAAATCAGAATCAAGTTAGGAAAGATTCAAGACGTGGTTGCTGGAAATAATACTAATGCTGGTAACACCAAGAAGTAATTTGGTGGCCACAAGAAGAAGAAGAATAATGAAGCTAGTATGGTCTATTTTTGTATGGGGAAAGGTAGATACCAGGATACAGATCACCATATTGTTGTCGTGACAATACTAGTAGCTGCACCTCAGCAGCAGACATATACGCCCAGGCAGGGCTACCATCAAAGGCCAAAACCTCCTCCCAGAAAATTTGATACAATTCCTATGCCCTATGAAGAGTTGTTACCTTAGTTATTAGAGTTGAAGTTGATTGAGAAGCGCACAATTAAGATTAATCCAGAAAATCTACAAGAAAATTTAAATGCTAATGTCAAATGTGAGTTTTATTCTGGAATACTGGGGCATAGCATCGAGAATTTCATGTCGTTCAAACACAAGATGCAAGACTTATTGGACTCTCATGCTATTAATTTTGGGCCAACACCTAATATTACTAGTCAACCTTTACCATCTCATGGAGGTACCACTGCCAGTTCCATTGTTGGAGATGAACGCTTGAATCTTGTTATGGATGTGGATCAGCTGATAACACCTCTCTCATTCGTGAAAGAACAATCACCACGGAAAGGTGTGTTTCTGGGATTTGGGTTCAATTGTGAAGGTTGTTTGGTACAACCAAAGGGTTGCCAGTGCTTGAAGGATGCAGTCCAGGATTTAATTACCAAGGGAGTTTTGCAGTTTGACCGCGCAGTTACTGAGACTAAAGTTGGTGAGTATGAGGTGAATGTGATAACTATTCCTATCAAGGAAAAGACCATTCAAGTACCTGTTATGATTCTAGTTCCTGTCAAGAAATCACCTATAACCATCACTGTACCCGAGCCAGTACCTTATGTCGCGACAAAGCAGTTCCTTGGCATTACGGTGGTGAATGTTATCAACATGGGCATAAACTTGCGACTCAAGAGTCTGAAGATGGAAAGTTTAAAGAAGAAAAGTCTGAGATTCATGACATCATTGGAGAAAGTAGGATTACTCGCAACGATCATATTTTCTCTTCACCAGAACAATCTGAAAGTAGTGCAGATGCCGCAGTTAAGGCTAAAGGCAAGCAAATTTTGGGTAGTGGCGAAAAACTGGGGAAAAATCCTCATGTTCCTATTTTGGATGCCGAGATGGCTAAAGATGTGACTGAATTTATGAGGTATATAAAGAAAAGTGACTACAAGATTATTGACCAGCTGAGCCAGACGCCTGCTAAGATTTTGATTCTTGCTTTGCTCAAGGATTCAGAGGCCCACAAAAATGCATTGATGAAGCTACTGGGAACTTCTTTTGTTCCTCAAGAGATCTTAATAAATCAATTTGAAGTGATTATGAATAGTATTTTTGCAAGTAATGGACTCAGATTTACATATTTTGATTTACCCCATGAGGGGAGAAAGCACAAGAAAGCGTTTCACATCTCCATATAGATTGCAAAAACAACTTTATCCCGTGTGCTGGTTGATACATGATCCTCTCTCAATGTGTTTCCTAGGTCCACTCTTATGAAGCTTGATTATGAAGGGGTCGTGTTGAGGCCTAGTGACTTGATTGTAAAGGAGTTTGATGGGTCTAAAAGGATCGTGTTCGGGGAGGTTGATTTTCCTATTAAGATAGGTCCCCAAGTTTTCGATGCAATGTTCTTCATTATGGAAACTAATCCTTCTTATTTTTGTCTGCTCGGCCATCCATGGATTCACGGGACTGGTGCTGTCACTTCCACCCTGCCTCTAAAGTTGAAATTCTTGTTGAATGGAAAGGTGGTCACCATTTGTGGTGAGGAAGATTATATTGTTAGTCACTTGAGTACCTTTCGCTATGTTGAAGTGGAGGGAGAAGTACATGAGACTCCATGCTAAACATTTGAAACCTTACAGGTTGTTAGAACCCCTCGTTAAGAGGTTAAGAAGTAGGAGGTCTCTGTGTCATCTTACCGTCAAGCACAAGCAGTTGTTCAATCTTGTCATCTTGAAGGCTGGGGCAGAGTGTTGAATATCCCCACACAGATAGACAATATAGGTTGAGGTTTTGTGGCTGGTCGAAACATGCTCATTGATGCTCCTCTTAAGGTTCAAGGTATCCCTCCATTGATCCAGTTTATCAGTGGTGGTGTTATACACGAAGAGGCTCATGCTGTGAGCGAGGGGATAGTGATTGCAAAATGGACAAATGGGTTTGTCCCACTGTTTCGGGTAAAGAGCTTGATAATTGGTTTGCCGAAGACGTCATCAAAGTCACTCGTTATGAAGAGTAATTTTCTCTTATTTCTCATCATGCAATAATTTCTACGTTCTGCCCAAGATGTAGTGAACATACTGTAGGGCCACAATTTTTTTCTATAAATTTTATCATCAATAAAGGACGTCTTTTTGCATTCAAATATTTCCCTCCCTGCCTTTGTTTTAATTTTGGGCAATGTGATTTTTATATTTCTTTTTTTTAATCTAAGACTAAAATAAAATAAAATCAATCATGCAGAAACAGTTCCCCATTAGTCCCGGATCATGTCGAAAACGATTATGTTATGACTCATTATGACTTTGAAAATCCAATCTATCAAGTAGATAAGAAGCTGAAGAAGATTGTGAACTTCCTGAAGAGCTATCCAAATTGTTGAGGCAAGAAGAAAAGGTCATTCAGTCGCACCAAGAGATTATTGAAGTGATTAACTTGGGTACCGAAGAGGTCCGAAGAGAAGTCAAGATTGGGGCTGCTTTAGAAGACAACGTCAAGTGAAGATTGTTTGAAATGCTCCGTGAGTATGTGGATATCTTTGCTTGGTCTTATGAAGACATGCCTGGGCGGGATACAAATATTGTTATGCACAAACTACCTCTTAGAGAAGAGTGTCCTCCTGTTAAACAAAAGCTTCGAAGAACTCATCCTGAGATGTCTAAGAAGATCAAGGAGGAGGTTCAGAAACTGTTTGATGCGTGTTTCATGAAGGTTGTTTCCTATCCATCGTGGGTGGCGAATATTGTACTAGTGCCGAAAAATAATGGTAAAGTGAGAATGTGTGTGGACTATAGGGACTTGAACAGAGCAAGCCCTAAAGATGATTTTCCACTTCCGCATATTGATATTCTAGTTGACAGTACTACTCAAGATAAAATGTTTTCATTCATGGATGGGTTTTCTGGCTACAATCAGATCAAGATGGAGCCAAAAGACATGGAGAAGACTACTTTTATTACACCATGGGGAACATTTTGTTACAAAGTGATTCACTTTGGTTTGAAAACTGCAGGGGCAACATATCAGCAAGCCATGGTCACTCTCTTTCATGACATGATACATAAAGAGATTGAAGTCTTTGTTGACGATATGATTGCCAAGTCCCATACAGAAGAGGAACATCTTTTTCACTTGTTGAAGCTATTTGAAAGGTTAAGGAAATTTAGGTTGAGGCTGAACCCTAACAAGTTCACCTTCGGGGTGAGATCAGGAAAGTTATTGGGCTTTATTGTAAGTGAAAAGGGAATTGAGGTCGATCCTGACAAAGTAAAAGCTATACAAGAAATTCCTGAGCCAAGGACAAAAAAAGAGGTGTGTGGTTTTCTCGGGAGGTTGAACTATATTTCTAGATTCATCTCTCATATTACAACCACTTGTGAACCAATTTTCAAATTGTTGAGGAAAGATCCAACGACCAGGTGGAATGACAATTTCCAAGCAGCTTTTGATAAAATAAAATAATATTTACAAGAACCTCTGATTCTCTCGCCTCTAGTGGAAGGCAGGCCATTGATAATGTATTTGATAGTATTGGAAAACTCTATGGGTTGTGTACTCGGTCAACATGACGAGACAGGAAGAAAAGAGAATGCCATCTACTACCTGAGCAAGAAATTTACTGATTATGAATTGAGATACTCATTACTGGAAAAGACTTGTTGTTCACTCACGTGGGCAGAAAAGCGTCTCAAATAGTATATGTTGAGTCATACTACTCTCTTAATTTTCAAAATGGATCCAATCAAGTACATTTTCTAAAAGCCAGCTCTCACGGGAAGAGTAACCCGTTGGCAGATGATTCTTACAGAATACAACATCTAGTATACTACCCAAAAGTCTATCAAGGAAAGTGTGTTGGCAGATTATCTTGCTCAACAGCCCATGGAAGATGGGTATCAGCCGATGAAGTTTGAGTTTTCTGATGAAGATATTATGTATGTACAGGATTTTAACATCCCAAGCCCAGAAGAGGGACCCGAGCCAGGATCCTGATGGACGATGTTATTCGATGGTGCCTCAAATGCATTGGGTAATGGTATCGATGCTGTTATTACTTCTCCTGAAGGTTTCCATACTCCTTTCACTTCTAGAATTTGTTTTGAATGTACCAACAATATGGCCGAGTATGAAGCTTGTATTTTCGGGATCGAAGCTGCTATTGATTTGTGAATCAAGATCCTAGAAGTATATGGGGATTCTTCTTTAGTAATCAGTCAGATCAATGGAGATTGGGAGACTCGTCATCTTAATCTGATTCTGTACCGCGAGCATGTTTTGAGGTTGATCTCGTACTTTGATAAAATCACTTACCAACATATCCCAGTGGAGGAGAATAACCAGGTAGACGCTTTGACTACTATGTCATCCATGTTCAAAGTTAGGTGAGCTAACCATGCTCCCTCAATCTGTATCATGAGGTTGGATGAGCCAGCGTTCTGTTATGAGATAGAAGAAGAGGCGATCGATGAAAAGCCTTTGTTTCTTGATATCAAAGGTATCTTGAGACGCGATAATATCCAGAGGATGCTTCTTTTACGAATAAGAAGACTCTAAGGAAATATACAACCAAGTTTTTCCTCAACAATGGTGTTTTGTACAAGAGAAACTATGACTCTATTTTGCTCAGATGCGTGGATAGACACGAAGCAAACAAAATCATAGAAGAGGTCCATGAAGTCTCCTTCGGGATGCATTCCAGTGGGTATACCATGGCCAAGAAAATATTGAGAGCTGGTTATTATTGGTCTACCATGGAAAACGATTGCTATAATCACTCCAGAATCTGTTACAAATGCTATATTTATTCCAACAAAATACACGTGTCGCCCAATCCGCTGAATGTCTTGACTTCTCCTTGGCCCTTGCAATGTGGGGTATTGATGTGATTGGGAAAATTGAGTTGACTACTTCCAATAGAAATTTCTTTATTCTAGTGGCTATTGAATATTTCACCAAGTGGGTTGAAGCATCATCATATGCCAACATCACCAACCAAGTTGTGACTCGTTTCATTAAGCATAATATCATTTGTTGTTATGGGGTGCTTGAGAAGATCATCACTGATAACAAGTTCAATCTCAACAACAAGATGATGAAAGATATGTGTGAAAGCTTCAAGATAAAGCATCACAATTGTTCTCCATATCATCCAAAGATGAATGGTGTCGTCGAGGCAACTAAAAAGAATATTAAGAAGATTATGCAAAAAATGGTTGTGACCTATAGAGATTGGCACAAGATGTTTCCATTTTCTTTACACGGTTACTGCACTTCGGTATGCACTTTTACTGGGGAAACCACGTTCTCTTTGGTATACGGTATAGAAGCAGTCCTACCCGTAGAAGTGGAGATTCCATCTTTAAGGATAATGACAGATGCACATCTTGATGGGGCTGAATGGGTCTAGAATAGACTTGATTAGTTAAATCTCATCGACGAGAAGAGATTGACAGCTATTTGTTATGGGAATTTATGCCAGAGGAGGATGAAGAAAGCTTTCAACAAGAAGGTGTGTCCTCAGACTTTTCCAAGCTGGTGACCTTGTGCTGAAGAGGATCTTACCTCCCAACAATACATATGTTAGGAGAAACTGGGATCCTAATTACGAAGGACCATACATCATGAAGAAAATCTTCTCTGGAGGATCTTTGATGCTCACGACTATGGATGGGGATGATTTCCCTCACCCTGTCAACTCGCAGACGTAGTGAAAAAGTACTTCGCATAAACAGACCCGCTGAGTTGACTGGCTCAGGAAAAATAGGGCATCCCGACGAACACGGAAAATGAATAAAGGTTCAGGAAAAAATTAGGGATATATGAATAAAAGAATGTAAAATGATGTACACCCGCTAAGTTGAAAACCCGAAAGGGCGTCTTAGGCAAAAAAAGGTATTCTAGTGGATTGGAAACCCGAAAGGGCGATCTAGGCAAAAGTTAGGGACTAAAGCGAATACTATGGTCTCCATGGTGTGACATCACTCTCCACTGTTGTTTGTTAGCTGGGAAGGATAAGGAATCAATCCAATCAGTTTTTTCAGAAAGCAAGATACTAATGAGCTTGGAGATCATAAAAGTTGTAGCAGAGTTGGGACCCGATGAATCTGCACTCACATTGCCACCTTTATTTTCTCCTCAGTATGCTTTGTATGCAATTACATCTTTTAGGAATTGCTTCATAATGTAAATGCCTATTTACAGGCCAGATAATTAATAAAATTCATCTTTTTTTTCTTTCAAATTATACCGATTTGTTTTCATTTTTTATGTTTTGTTTGTAAAAAGACGTCCAACATTTTTTGATAAACTTTGCGTTTAAAATATTAAAACTTTAAAACACATAATATCAATAATTGAAACTGCCTAAAGTTTCAAGTGTTTGAAGTGGTGGCTAAGTTAATCATCCCATACCCGGGGCATGTTATTGTGGCTTCCACTTTTATAGGTAATGTTGGTCTTTTATGACAAGAAGGGTACCAGCAGATGGATTAAGAAGGGTCTGGTTGCGACCAACATGAGGATTTAAGCAGAACAGAATCCCATATCCCCAGTGAAGGTCTACTCTCGCTTAGACATAATCCTTTTATTTCCAATGAAGAGCTCCCATCAACCAGATATCCTTTATTCCCCATGGAGTCTCTTGTATCTCCTGAGTGAGGTTTAAGCATGCATATGTAATCCCCACTGAAGTCAGCACTCTTGATAAGAGTTTGTTTAAGAGTTTTTCCCTTCCAGGGGGCTTATCTCCAATGAAGTGCATTTTAGCATGATTTGTTACATACTTCTCCTTCAACGCAGTCTACTCTTTTCGAAGAATCTAGGAGGGATCATTTCATTAGACTGGATATCTTTGTTATATCCCCTTGAAGTCGATACCATGTGTCTCTGTGGTTGGTATTTATCTCCCCGGCAATGTTGTCGTTCGTCGTCCCATGAAGTTCATATCTTTTCTACACAAGGAAGTTTATCTCTGTCAAATTTTCTTGAAAAGATGTTTGATCAGCATGCTTTTTATGCCCCAGTGGAGAAAGTCTCTTATTTTTCTAGAGCAATGTGCATAGATGAATGTCGCTTGAGGCTCTTGCATCCCCAGCGATAGAGTCTTGCGGAAATATTTCCTCAATGGAGTTCTGAATCTCAAGATTATGGTTCGAAGATGCCCTCGTCTTCCCCAAGCGAAGATTTTGTTGCCCCCTAGCGGTGGTATCCCAAGCGTGGTCAGGGTAGAATTTTGTTATTTAATAATTTCTATGATTCCCCTGTCGAAGTCGATTTTCAAGGACCTGCCATAGTAACTTATCTATTATTCCCTAGTGGAGTGAGTTTTTCTTTCCCTAGTGGAGAAAGTGTCATGCGTCCCTAGTGTGGTGTAAATGGGAGTGCTAGTCATAACTCTTTCATCTCCCGTGATAGAAGATTTTGTTGAGACATCCTCAGCGGATTTGCTGTCCCAGGATCTTTGTTTCTTCCCCAAATGAAGAATTTGTTACCCCCTAGAGGTGGTATCCCTAGTGTGGTCAGGGTAGAATTCTTTTATTTAAGAATTTCTACGATTACCCAGTCAAAGTCACTTTCATTAAGGACTTACATCAGAAGGTCCCAGTTCACAGTAAGGTTCTCTTTATCCTTGGAAATAGATGTTGAATATGTTCCCCAGGAAGTTAAGAGTTGGATCAGAGTTCAAGATTTTCTCTTAACTGCAATTTATTTTTGCAGTATTTTCCCCAGGAAGTTACTTCCCCAATCTTTAGAGGTCGGTGGTTCTAAATCTCGTTTCCCCATTGAAGTTTAGAGGGACTTTTCTCTACAGAAGATCAAATGCGCAAGAATAATTGTTCGGAAGTTCATGGTCTTCTCAGCAGTCGGTTATTGATGTTCTTTCCCCAGTGCATTTCTAAACATGAATCATTACATTGCATCTACCAAAACGCGTAGCATTTCCATTGTATGGAGAATTACGCTATAAAAAATTAAAACATGCATTAAGGTATAAGCCAATTATGTTACTTGCAGTAACCAGATTGTTATGCACTCAGATTTGAATTATCTTTATAACAAGCTTAGCGTGATCCTATCATGTTTCCCCAACAGAGTCTATTTGTTTTACCACTAGTCAGGTCTTTGGTACTTCCCATTTCCCCAGTAAGTTGTGGTTTTCTCTTTCCCTTGCAAGCCCGATGGTTATTTTACATGTGTTTGCTTTTCCTTCAGAGTGCAAGTAAGAGTCGATGTACAACCTTTCTTATTTCTCAAGTATTTGAGTATTCATACTTGGTGTATGGTAATTCAGATAATTGCCACCCTTGAAGAATCATACTTCGCCTTTGTCCTAAGAGATTTTATAGTTCTTGCGCATCGACAACCTATCAAAAGCCCAACGTGTTTTGGAAATCCTTTTAAGAGTCCCCTTTGACTGGTCTCTTTATCTTATAGAGTTCACCTTCACTTAGTGCTCTCTGAAGGCCCTGCTCAGTCGTTTCCTTCCCTTTGGTATCGCACTAGTCGGGTTCTCCTTCTGTTAGCTTAGCTAGTATTCCTTGTTCAGATTCCTTTAGTGTCTCTTCAAAGTCCAGTTGTCTGGCATCCTAGTATAGGTGAATGCATCCTTTCTTGTTGGGCCTTTCTTTCGTTAGTCCTTTTCTTGTGTTTCCTACCGACATAAAACATTTGTTTCTTGATGCCCAATTTTGCTTTTGTGTGTCTAATTCTGATCAAACATGTACATCTTTATCCCCTATGAGTTCACCTTTGATCAACGTTCTTTCCTTAGGAATCTACCTTCGGCATAATATTCCTTGATGAAGATTCCCCTTTGTTTGGTTTCTTTATCTTGAAGTCCACCTCCGGATGGCACCCTTTAAATCCACCTTCAGCTGGTATCCTTTGTTAGGAGTCCCCTTCGGCTGGTCTCTTTTCATTGTAAGTTCTCATTTGATTGGCGTTCTTTCTCCAGAAATATACCTTCGGTATAGTATTCCTTGATGAAGATTCCTCTTCGGATGGTCTCTTTATCTTGAAGTCCACCTTCGGCCGGCATCCTTTAAATCCACCTTCGACTGGTATCATTTGTTATGAGTCCCCTTTGGTTGGTCTCTTTTCATTGTAAGTTCTCCTTTGATTGGTGTTCTTTCCCTAGGAATCTACCTTTGATATAGTATTCCTTGTTAAAGATTCCCCTTCGACTGGTTTCTTTATCCTTTAAATCCACCTTCGGCTGGTATCATTTGTTAAGAGTCCCCTTCGGTTGGTCTCTTTTCATTGTAAGTTCACCTTTAATTGGAGTTATTTCCCTAGGAATCTACCTTCGACATAGTATTCCTTGTTAAAGATTCCCCTTCGGCTGATTTCTTTATCCTTAAATCCATCTTCGGCTGATACTTTTTTGTTAATATTCCCCTTCAGCTGGTCTCCTTTCATTTGTAAGTTCACCTTTGATTGGCGTTCTTTCCTTAGGAATCTACCTTCAACATAATATTCCTTGTTAAATATTCCCCTTCGGTTGGTTTCTTTACCCTTTAAATCCACCTTCGGATGGTACCTTTTTTTAAGAGTCCCCTTCGGGTGGTCTCTTTTCATTTGTAAGTTCGCCTTTGACCGATGTTTCTTTCCCCGGGAATCTACCTTCAGCATAGTATTCCTTGTTTAAGATTCCCCTTTGGCCGGTTTCTTTACCCTTTAAATCCACATTCGTCTGGTACCTTTTGTTAAGAGTCCCCTTCGGCTGGTCTCTTTTCATTTGTAATTTCTCCTTTGATCGGTGTTATGTCTCAGGAATCTACCTTTAACATAGTATTCCTTGTTAAAGATTCCCCTTCGACTAGTTTCTTTACCTTTTATATCCACCTTCGACTGATACCTTCTGTTAAGATTCCCCTTCGACTGGTCTCTTTTCATTTGTAAGTGCGCCTTTGATCGGTGTTCTTTCCTCGGGAATCTACCTTCGACATAGTATTCCTTGTTAAAGATTCCCCTTTGGTTGGTCTCTTTATTTTAAAGTCCACCTTCGGTTGGCATCCTTTAAATCCACCTTCGGCTGATACCTTTTGTTAAGAGTCTCCTTTGGTCGGTCTCTTTTCATTTGTAAATTCGCCTTTGATCAGCTTTCTTTCCCCAGGAATCTATCTTCGGCATAATATTCCTTGTTAAAGATTCCCCTTTGGCTGATTTCTTTACCCTTTAAATCCATCTTCGGCAAGTACTTTTTATTAAGACTCCCATTCGGCTGGTCTCTTTTCATTTATAAGTTCGCCTTTAATCGGAATTCTTTCCCCAGTAATCTACCTTCGGCATAGTATTACTTGTTAAAAATTCCGCTTCGGCTGGTTTCTTTACCCTTTTGAAATCCACCTTCGGTTGATATCATTTTTTAAGAGTCCCCTTCGGCTGGTCTCTTTTTATTTGCAAGTTCGCCTTTGATTGACATTCTTTCCATAGGAATCTACCTTTGGCATAGTATTCCTTGTTAAAGATTTCCCTTCGACTGGTTTCTTTACCCTTTAAATCCACCTTCGTGTAGCAACTGGTTTTTAAATCAAGAGCCGCCACTATTAGTTTTTATCATAGGGAAGGGAATCTAACAGAAAACCCTAATCCGCGGACAGAGATTCTAGGTTTCGGACTTCTTTAGACGAAAGTAAGGTGTTAGGCACCTTTCATCTACCTTGTTCACAAGGATACTAGGTTTTAGGTTTGAGTTGGGGAAACTGTATTTTAAGTTTTATTAGGGGAAAGGGTTTTAATTTTTAATAAGGGAAATGGTTTTAATTTCTAATAGGGGAACTCTCTACGATTTTTGATCGTATGCCTACGTATCCTTTTATGAGGAATCAGAGTCACAATTCGTAGTTCATATGGGGTTGGTGTTTTTTAGGGGTTGCAAACGTATTTTGAATCACCTCGCACTTGGCCCGGAATAGTGATTGCGGAGATTTTAACTAAATGCACAGTAAGTCAAAATCTGTTTGAAACCCTTTTGCAAAAAAATAGTTGATTAGATTAGTTGTTTGTGAAAAGATAGTTTGAGATTGGTTAGTATTTTTTAATCGTATTAATTGTAAAATATCTTATTAATGCATGACTAAAAAATATTTAATGCAAATAATATAAGAAAATATATATGAATGAGTTTTTGAATAAAACATAATTTGGATGATAATATAATGATATTTACATATAATAAATAATAAAACTATAATAATAATAATAAAATAAAAATAGTAATTAATAATAATTATTAATTATTAAAAAGAAATAAATATTATAAATAATAAAAATAGAAGAAAAATATACGATTAATAAATTAATCAGAGGGGGTGCAGTTTTAAACTGAACAGTAAAAGCAGGGGTGTTAAAAGTTATGTTGGGTTAGGTCCAAGTATATTCTGGACAAGGGTGTGCAAATTGATTTGTGGTTTAGTAATTTCTGTAGGAGGGGGTGTCTAAAGCAGTGGGCTCAGGCCCAACGAGTTTGAAGAGGCCCGGCTGGATCGTATGAGGCGAGGGAGCACAGTCTTACCATGAAACTTGGCCTAACGGCCGTTTGATGCGTATTTAAGGAAACATATTATGATATTTTGTTTTAATTCATTTTATTGTTTTTTATTATTACAATGACATTTTGTCTTTCTCTTTCTCACACGATAGCACAAACCTTCTTCTTCTCTTTTGCCGCTAACCCTAGTTTCTTTCTCTTCCCCAACTCTCCAACTACCAGCGGCGGCTACCCTAACCCGAAACTTCCTATTGTAAACCTACCCATCACCCCCCCCCCCCCCCCAATCAAAATCAAAAGAAAGAGCTAAGTGTTTTACCCTTTTTACATCTTTGTATTCTGGATTTATGGGTCTCTTCTGGTTCGCTCTTTAATCCTCTTCCTTCTCTTTTGTAGATTATGGTAGCGGTGGCAGAGATGAGCTTTTGAAGATGGCGCAATGGAGGTCAGCAAGGCCGATTAGGGTTTCGGAGATCGAAACCCCAATCGGTGCTTCGTTCTTCTTCAACTCTTCAAATTCTTCTGGTCTCTCGATCCTCTGTATCCCTCTCCTTCACTTTCTGTTGACCTCTGTATTTATAGGTTTGATATGGTTATTTTATAGAAATTTGTTAACGTTAGATTGGAGAAGAATTAGGGATAGAAATTAGGGATGTAATTTATTATATTTGAATTCAGTTTAGATTTGGATTTTTGTATTGAATCTGTAGAGATTTTCTTAGATTCGTAATTTGTTGTAATAGAGATTATAATGACTCAATATTTACTATATTGGATTTTGTTATGTTAATAGAGATTTTTTGGGCTTGGATTGATAGAAATTATTTTATTTGGTTCTGTAATCCTATTGATTTAATAAATTTGATTTAGTTTCAGTTTTACTGATAAAAGATATGATTTTCCCTTATAAATCTGAACAGTATATGTTTGCCGCAAAAATTCCTAATTCCTTGTAATTGATACAGCAGTGGTTTGATGAACATGGGCCCTGCGTTTTTTCTGAATTGAATTGGGCCTAACTTTGATCCAACAAATCTTTTTTTCCAAAACAACAATTCTTAATAAACAGAATTTAATGATTGATGAAAACATTATTATAGTGAAAAAGTATAACAGCAGTAAAAATGTATCACGTTTTCTTAAAGAAGTACATATAATTTATTATATATATTTTTTTAAATAATAATAATAAACATTTTTATTAATAATGTTTCTTTTGAAATGAGACAACAAAATCCCAAAAAGACAAATGGGCCGACTTACAAAACCTTACTGGGCATGTTATTTGTAACTACACCTCCTATTACCATATACTCCCCAAAAAATGGGCCAAATGAAATGTACTAGTATATAGAAATCTCACCTCCTATTTTTGCTAAATCAACTTAACCTAAATAATCTTATGCAATTTAAACTTAAGTGGGCTTAATTTACTTTCAACCTCCCTTTTACTAACAACTATTTAATAATTTAGAACTTTATAGTTACTCGAATAATTTTTATTTTCGAATCGCATGGGCCATTGGCCAACATGCCTCGCGAACGGGTAAATGAGTCTTTCTGATTTAGAAAGCCCCATTTTCCTGAATTAAAATACACCCCCTAGTCTTGGATAAAGATGGGCCATCAGATATTGTTGTACCATCTTTATTTAAATATTTCTTCTATTTTATTCTCGAAAAATAAAATCGTCGAGGTAGGACAAATTTGGGGTACGACACATCGACCGGTACCTTTTGATAAGAGTCCCCTATGGCTGGTCTCTTTTCATTTATAAGTGTGCCTTTGATCGGTGTCCTTTCCTCGGCAATCTACCTTCGGCATAGTATTCCTTGTTAAAAATTTCCCTTTGGCTGGATCCTTTATCCTTAAATCCACCTTTGGCTAGTATCATTTGTTAGGAGTCCCCTTCAACTGGTCTCTTTTCTTTGTAAATTCTCCCTTGATTGACATTCTTTCCCTTTTAAATCCACCTTTGGCTGGTACCACTTATTAAGAGTCTCCTCCAGTTGGCCTCTTTACTTTCCTATGTCTTCCCTCGGCCTAGCATACATCTCCTGATAATAGAAAATACAGAAAAAACCAAATGTGCAATGATACCCGACTAACTTCAGAGTGAAAATTTTATGGTTCTATTAAGTATTAAATCCTCTTTCACCTTGATTGTTCGAAAGGCTTCTGCCAATCTCACCCTCTGGTTAAAGAAGATTAAATAGGGGCAACTGTTGTACCCTAAAATTTCCCCTCTTTATTTTCTATCTCTAATTGGCTTATACTTTGTTAACATGAAAATACATGCATATCATTTGATCTGTGCTCACGGGATCAAGGTATTTTTATCAACACAACAAAGCTCTCATATTTGTTAAACACATGTCGAGTTTCAAAAGATTTGGGTGTTTTCTGTGAATGTTAAGCAGTGCGAATAGGAAATAGTTTTTCAGCTGAATTGAGTTTGCAAATTCATATCTCCCACTTTGAAAGGTGTTTTGGATTGATTCTTGAGGTTTTAAAACCATCTCAAAATGTTCTCTTCAACTTTCATGTTCATACCAAAAGCTAAATCTCGAAGGAAGGTCTCCGAATACGCCATTCTTTTGGAAGTTATACAGTCAAAAATACAAAGGAAAAGTGGGATGAATCGTTATTTCGTGTGCACTAAAAAATTCATAACTCTTGGATTTATTATCGTATGCGCGCGGTTTTGATTTCCAAAATTCTGTTTTTATGTCATCTTGATATCGTCTTTGGAAGCTAAAAGTTGATTCACGAAGGAAGGACCCGTGAACTTTGAGTATCTGAAGACATGTTTGTGCTCAATCGGAATTCATTTCTATTAATGTTTGATATGGTAAAATTCATATCTCACTCAATTGTTATCATATTGAGCTGGGTCTAGTGGCGTTAGTTCAAAAATTTTGTCTAATACAAATTATCTTCAGACGCTAAAAGCAAACGGTGACCCGAAGGTTTTCGTTTTTGATCATCTTCGTGCATGATGTAATAAAATTCTGAACAGGAAATTATTTTTGCCTAACACAGCGTCAGTGAAACTTCAAAATTTTACAAATTCCTCTTTGTTTATCCGATTGAGCCTAATCTTTTGGAAATGCGTCATAAATTTGATCATCTTCATTTTTCATGTTAGAACATTTTGAAGACTCTCTATGGATGATGATGTGGCACTTTGCGGTCGTGTCAGGCTCACGCTTTCAAGTCAAGACCCAATCCAATTGCACATCCAAGGCCCAATTTTCTCACATTATATAATCTCAAATATCATTTTTTGTTAAGAGTGGGCTCTCATAATTGAAAAAATCTCACAAACACTCTAATCTTTTCTCTCAAGTCTCTAAAAGATCAAATCAAGGTTTTACACTTTTTCATCAAGAACACAACAATAATTTCATCAAGATTCAAAAGTCAAGATCAAGGGAAATTCTTCTCTGATCATTGATCTGTTTGTTGCGATCTCTATACCTAAGCCTCATCTTCAATTCTATTAGTGAGTTTTCTTGAATTAAGCACTTTTGAAATAAATGATTATTTGAGAAGCACTTTTTAATCAAGCATGAATTGAATTTAGGTTAAATTTTGAATTAAGAATTCAGATATAATATTAGAATTGGGATTTGATTTGATCATCATGTGTAAATTCAAAATTGGATAATTGAATTAAGTGCTTTTTGAATTAAGTTGATTCTCATGAAAGTGCTTAGTTGATGAAACAAATTGATGATGTTGCATGAGGTTTAATTGTTTATCTTAATGAATCATGTGTAGCTTGAATCTAGACCTTGAATTATGCAAAATCATGTATTAAATGTGTGGAGATTTTGTGTTTGATCAAATTCCTAAGCCATGAACCACAACCTCAAAAACTTGAAAAAGCTACTTTCTGTCTGTAGGTAACCGGTTACCCAGTTATGGTAACCAGTTACCACCCTTTCCAGTTACTGAGATTTGAAAAGTAGCACGCGGTAACCGGTTATCCAGTTATGGTAACTGGTCACCCGACTTACAGTGGCGGTAACCGGTTACCCAGTTATGGTAAGCGGTTACCTCAAGTCAGTAGTCATTTTCTCAAATTTTTGAGTTATGACCCTATTGTGGTAACCGGTTACCCACATAGAAACAACAATTTTGCTTTGTTTTAGTGCATGTTTTGTGCATATTTCCTTGTTACTTCTAACTCCTTTTTTGAATGCTTTGCAAGGTATATTGTTAGGCCTTCAACCTTTAATTAGCATATGATTATTGGTTGAAAGGCACCTTATGTGATCACTTATTGGAATTGGCGTACAATGCACAAGAAGATTTTGTTCTTGTATAAACCTTGTTTTTGTGCAGGTACCCTGGCATCACATAAATGTGTTCGAGGCACATTCCACTGTGTGATTATTATTTCATATACATTATGGATTGTATTTCATGCAGGTACCCTGGCATCACACGGATGTGTCTGCGACACATTCCACCGTGCGATTGTTATTTGCATATATTGTATGAACTGTGTCTCGTGCAGGAATATTTTGATATTGGGGGTGTCCTCTATGCATTCCAATCTTGATTTGTTGATGCTTCAACGCCTATGTTAATAATACTTTCTTCTTTAATGATAGCAGCTCATGAAGTTTTCCGAGTTTCTTATATTTTCTTGCTTGCTGCTACGGATTGTCATCCGTTGGTATTTCATCTCTTCCTTTTTACTACTTCTGCACTTTACCGCTTTCCGTGCCATGAGAAGTAGGGTAGAGATGTATGACGAGAATCTCCATTGTTGATCATGTCAGGAACCCCTCTTGTTTATTTAAAGACCAGTTTAGGGAAATTCTACATTATGTGCATTCGCTGATCTACTTGTGCTTGTTGAAAATCCTACCCTTGAAGTAGATATTTTGCAGGTGTGTTTACATTTGTGCTCGCATATCCCTCCACCCTAATAAGCCCTCAAAAGGAGGCGAGAAAAAATGGTTCACAATCAACCCCCACATTTTGTCCGTGTCATCCTTAGCTCACGTTGTACGTCGAAGCTTTGGATTTATGCAGATCATGTGTATCGAGTCGGTCATGTGGAAAAGTGTTTGGTCTCAACCCCCGCCATTTATCAGGAGTTTGCAATGGCCATTGCTGACACTTTGCTACCCGCTTGTTTTCTTCGGGTGATCTACTCCCCTTAGCTAAATTAATGGTATTATTTTATTTATTTCATATCCCAATCCCCTGAGGCAGTACACCCCGATTGTGTGCTTTTGCCAAAGCACTTGTTTGTATATACCATGCTCCCTTAGGATGTGCTTGTTTCTTTCTTGATTCGAGCTAGACCTTAGGATACTAATCCGTGTATGCTAACATAGGATAGATATTTCCATTTCAAATCTCAACCTTAGGATCCATCATTATATGATAACATTAGAGATTAGATTTAGGATAGTCTCTCTTAGATGTTTTACTTTCTTTTGCATCCTTACATTAAGACTAAAACTCTTTTCTTGAAAAATGCATAAAACATCTAACAACTTTCAAATCCTTCTTTAAGGTAAAAAACACTAACCAATCCCTTTCTTTTTGCCAATAGGTTTTCTCTTCTAAGAGCATGTTAGTTCCTTTCCAATACAGGTCGTAAGTCTCAAAAGGTCGAGCAGCGGTGAAATGATTGAATTTATCATTGTTCAACTAAAAAACACAAACTCACCAAAATAAATGAGCCGAACTACGGATCTTCTGATTCCTTAAAAGGGATACGTAGGTGGATGCTTTTTGTGGGTCCTAATAGAGCATATATTTGTAAAATTCTCTTTCTTTTCCCTACACTTTCTTTTTCTTCTGCATGAACTCTCTCTTTCTTTTTTACATCAAACCTTAGATATAAATTTTGACCATTAGCATTAGATTAAAATAACAAGAATGGATATCATAGAGTACTACGAGCGTGTGGGGACCTAATACCTTCCCCTCGCGTAACAGACTCCCTTACTCGTATCTCTTAGTCGTTCGACCTTGAGTTCACCCTTCTCAGGTTTACTCGATTTTTACCTTTCCCTTCCTGTGGGATAAAAAAATGTACAATGTCGACTTCATTTCATCATGGTAATTTGTTCAGCCGGTTGTTTCAGCATCATATGCCTATTTCAGAATTTGGAAGATATTGGGGCAAGATGTCCCAAGCCATTATGACAGAAGAAGCCTCTCCATGCAGGTTCCTTCATGAACTATACCTGGGGCACAAGTTATGAGTTGAAAGAACTTTAGTTCGCTTATGACAAGCATCATGCCAGAGCTGGAAAGCATAGAATGTTTGAGGTTGTTATCCATACAAGGTTCTTGATGGAAACGGTTATTCTTCAAAAAAATTCCTTTCCTCAGTAAAGTCTACATTGCTTCTCAACAGAAGTTTGTTGGCTAAGAAGTGTTACTTCAAAGATCTCCACCCTAGAGGAGTATATCTTATTGGGTTTGGTACTTTGGTTTACCTCCCCAATAAAGTCTACACTTGCTTCCCTGGTGTAGTTTTCATGTTCGCTCAACAAAAGCTTGTTCCTTAAGAAGATTCACTTCAGATATATTTTCCCCAGAGGAGTATATCTATTGGGTTTGGTACAACTTTTTATCCCCAAGTGTGGTTCGCCATCTCCCCAATGAGGTTTACATATTTATCCCTATGAAGCTGTTTACTTTTCCCCAGTGGACTGGGTTTTCTCCCTAGTAAGATTATGCAATGATTTATGTCTTACAAGTTTGGCATCCCCAGTGTTATGAATATTGATATGAGTATTAAGAAGTCTTTTATACCCTAGTGACAAAAGAGGTTATGTTATCTCCAGTGGAAGTTTAAGTTTTAAGAGTTTCTGGTTTGGTTTCCTCTACTTCCCAAGAAAGGATTTGTACCCCATTGAAGTATGTATGGGTCTTCTTTTCTCTAGTGGTGTTTACACTAGATGTTTTATTCCCTGTAATATGGTTCAAGAAGTCATCTTGTTCTCTCCAGTAAAGTCGTGATCGGTTGAAGGACTTTCGAGGTTCTCTTCCCTATTATAGCTCTCACTTGTGAGGGTTATCTTAAGAATTCTCTTATTCCCCGGTGATGGTAGGTGTTGTATTATCCCCGATAGAATTTGAGCCTTGAGGTTTTACTTGTTCAAAGGATTCTTTTCTCCCAAAGTGAAGATTTGTACCCTAGTGGAGTTCTTCGCCAAGTTTCTTTTGTTCAAGAATTCTCGTCATCCCCGGTAGAAGTTTCTCTCATCCAGAGTGTGATACGGTGGGAGAATTGACTTGATTATTTTGCGTTTGTGTTTGCAAATGTTGTGGTTTAGCAAGAGTCGCCACCGACTTTTATTTTATCCAATAAGGAAAGGTGAAAAAGCACAGGAAAGACCTTTAGAGATGTTTTCTTGAGTTCGGGGATAGATTATGAAAAGGTAAGGTACTAGCACCCTTTTCATCCATGGTTTTCCACGGTCTCTTATTTACTTGCTAGATCACTTGCTTTCGCTTGAAATTATGCTTTGTGTGGTTTTTGAAAAGTATTTTGTAAAGAGTTTTTCTTTGTAATGGCTCTCGTTTCTATAAGAACGCATTCAAAGTGTTGTCTTTTGAAAATGTTTCAAAGTGAGAGTGTTGGTGTATAGAATGTTTTTGTTGTGAGCAAGCAAGCAACTAGGAGCGAATCTACCTACTCAAAAGGTCTTAGGTGTTCTTTTCCTCCTCCTTTAGACGTTGCTATCTTACCATTGTTTTGGTAAGAAGCCCCATCGTTGGATGTGAAGGGACGGACGTTGGGATGTTTGTATAGTCATAGAAGGCAACCCATGAGACATTTTAGCAATGTCGTTTTTAGGGACTAGATCATTTATCGAAGGTAACATCGAAGGTCATCGAGGGACTACGATCTTTTATCGAGGGTCTTTGCTAAAACGCCCATGTTCGAGGGACATGACTATTTTTCCGATAGGCAACATAGTGAAATTACCCTAAGGGTGCATGTGTGCAAAGTGTGTTTGATTGCATGCATTTTAGTCTTGCTTTTTAGGGTGATTTATTTGTCAATTTCACGTCTTGCCATACACACTTTAATTACTAGCATTTACATTCGAAAGCGATAAATTGCAGAAACGTAAAGTCCTATGCTATTACAATATTTTGAGGATGGGGTGTACATATTTACAAATGGGGATTGTAAATTAAATCATAAGTTACTATTACAACCATATTGAAATGGATAAGAATGTACAAGAAAATATGAAATGAACTTGTTTTGTTTTAGAAAAGAGATAAGTTTAGTTTAAGAAAATATTTTTGATCTTTTTGTGTTGAAAGGAATAAAATATAATATGTGAATACGAAATATTTTTGGTATTTTTTGATTAATGATAAAATAATAGTGATTATAAAAAAAATAACAGGGAGAAGAAAGACAGAATCAGCGCAAATGCTGAAAAGAAGAGGTCAGAAGTTCTGACTCTGGCATACTGCACAAACAAAAACAATGTTAACAGAAATAGGGAAATCCAGAAGTTCTGGCTCCGTTGGGAACAAAGAAGTTTTCAGAAATTCTGATGCTACTGACAGAACTTCATCTCCCTCTCCGTGCTAGTCAGAATATCTGCAACTTAGTCATTTCTTAACATAATAGAAGTTACGTATATAACAATTATGACACGTTTCATAATGTTTCAGAAGAAAAAGATATCAGCAATACAGATCAGAAGCAAACGTGAATTTGCTAATCCTAATTCTGAGTCCTAATTTCTTCATGGTTCTGAACTGGAATTCCCTCTACTTAGGGAGGCAGATGCATGAAATCTCAGAATATGTACATCATCAGAACTAGAATATCTACATTGTATTTTAAACATGCAAAATCTGACAATGCCTAAGTAATATGATGAGAGTCAGCAGAATCTTACCTTCCAGCTGGAAAAGATTATGTGAACTGGAGGTTGGTCCTGAACTCTGGTGATGTTCTGAGCAACTTCTTCACGTACCCAGCAGGTTGGAAGCTTTCAATTTCTGGAACAGCCAAGGGGTGATGTTCTGACTTCTTTGAGGTGAAGATGGATGGAGAGTGTATTGCAGTATGGATATAGAAGTTAGGATAGCTTATAATATATGAGTTAGAAACTGTGTGGATGGTTTTTTGTCAAGAAACACTCGAGAACAAATGAAGTTTGAATGCAAGGAATCAAAAGTTAACAGGTTTTTTTTGTAGTTTGTGTTTGCAGTTTTTGGACTCTTGGAATTTTTTTGCAGGGGTTTAGGGCTTTTCTTTCTCAAATTTCCGACCCTTTTTACCATTGCCAATAGCTTTCAATTTATAGGCAAAGATCTTGTAGCTTGGAGAGTGCAACCATCACATGCTAGGGTGCTGCCTTGCTGTTTGAAACAAGTATGGTGGTTAGTAGCCTTAGCAGCGCCTAAGCTGGAATTGTAAGCAGAAATTAAGGAAAAGTAACTTCCAAAGCAAAAGTAACGCATGGGCCCAACACACTTTTGTACAAGAGTTTTCTTTTCAAAGACAACAATGGTACTTTTATGCCACACGTGGGGAAATGCTTTGGATAAAGACTCAAAAGTGGTTGTGAGCATTAAATGATGATAAGATTTATCAAATTAGAAATCCTACCATGTGAAACTCTGCCTCATTGTTTAATTCTGGATTAGAAGTTCAGCTTCAGCATAGCTTATAATAGACATCCAATCTTCTGATCCTTGTATCTCCTGGCTCCAGCATGTTCTGAAGGAACTCTCAGACTTTCCAGGAAGCTTGCAACAGGCTTTGTAACCTTCTTTGAATTGCCCCTTGCAAACTCTGACTGAACCTTTATGAAAACTGGCCCAGAAGTTCTGACCCAATTCTGTGTTGAAAATGTCCAAAATTTGTTGAGTGCTTTAGTTTCATGGACGTGTCTTTGAACATTTATAACTTGAAATTCCAGCATTTCCAGGAGAAGTTATGTTCTGTAATGTTTTAGATCTTATTGAAATCTATAACTTTTGTATCAGAAGTTCTACCAGAATCAGCTTGCATCATGGTGATAATCTGATCAGAAGTTCTGAGCTTGTTATATTTCTTAAACACTTAGAAAAACTCTAAATATTTAGAAATTTAACTTTTCCAAAGTAACTTTTGATTTTTGAATTTCTTGATGAAACAAACTTCATATTTCAACGTGTCTTGACGAAATATGATTTTTGAAGCTTGATTTTGATCCAAAAGTCAAAGTTTGACTTTTTAGTGTGTAAATGACCATTTTGTCCTTGTGAATGGCTTTCTTGGAAAATTTGCAATTCATGGCTTGAAATTGGATGGGAACAAACCTAAGGGTTCAGGGTGATCCTTTGAGAAATGAGAGGGTAAATTTTGGGGTACAACAGTTGCCCCTGTTCAATCTTCTTAAGCCTGAGGATGTAGATTGGCTGGTCAGCCTTTTGTGATCTGAAGGTGGAAGATGATTGAATACTAGAGTGCCCAGGAATTTGCACTCGTATGAAGTAATGCTTGATTGGTGATGTCGGGAATGGGCTTACAGATGCCATTTGGAAGGCGACGGGGAATCTTCGGAGATGGGCATAAAGATGTCATCCATAAAAGATCGGTTGCATAAGAGATTCCTTGGTGAGAATTCCTGTACCTGCTGTTGAGGAGGACTCTTCCAAGGAATGTTGATTTATGCCCTGGGAAGTAATATCTAGGAGCTTCAGTTGTCCATTACTCTATTGGGGAATTAACTCTTGATTGATGGAGTGAAAGTAGAATGTATACCTAGTTAGGGTCTAGGTTATACAGCGACCTACTGGGGAAATGTGAAACTGACCGTATCTGGTCGGGTCTGGGTTTTTCAGTGTTGTAAACTGTTGTCTGGAGATAAGGGATAAGGAACTTATATAGTAGGGTTACTTCGAGATGAAAGCCTGGATAACCGGGTTGGCAGATTTGCCATTCGGAGAAATGATGGATAGTTGTTTGAGATGGGCTTAAAAGATGCCATCCAAAAGTGATTATTGGTTTTGTAACTTGTGAGCCGTAAGAATAAATATCAGAATGGAGTTCATGTCTAGAGCGTATCTGAACTGTATCTGAAAGCTAAGTTTTGAATGAGTATCAGAATGGCATCCGTGTCTGGAGCGTATATGAAACTGTATCAAAAGTTGAATCTGAACGAGTATCAGGATGGCATCCGTGTTTGGAGTGTATCTAAACTGTATCTGAAGTTGTCTTTGAATGAGTATCAGAATGGCGTCCGTGTCTGGAGCGTATTTGAACTGTATCTGAAGTTGTCTTTGAATGAGTGTCAGGATGGCATCCGTGTCTGGAGCGTATCTGAAATGTATCTGAAGTTGTCTTTGAATGAGTGTCAGGATGGAATCCGTGTCTGGAGCGTACCTGAACTGTATCTGAAGTTGTCTTTGAATGAGTGTCAGGATGGCATCCGTGTCTGGAGCGTATCTGAAATTGTATCTGAAGTTGTCTTTGAATGAGTATCAGAATGGCATCCGTGTTTGAAGTGTATCTGAAACTGTATCTAAAGTTGTCTTTGAATGGTAGCTGTTAATCTTATCCTGAAAAGGGTAAAATGTTAGTTAAAATGAAAAGTTATGTTGTATGAAATGTATGATGTGATGCATTTTCTTTATAAGTGTTTATGATATAAGGATGCGATATATGCGTATGTGAGTTGATTTTCTGTATTGTAGTTGGATTGGGGAAAATAAATCCCTGAATGCTGCTGAGGATATGCGAGTCTTCGTGTCTTGAAGTCGAAGTATTGATGGATTTCTGCCGAGAAAAATAAATTCTGTTGTAAGGGAAATTTCATGTATTGCTTGTAAAATATGTTGGGGAGTCCCAAGAAATTTGACGACTTTTGCTGGGGATTGATAACTGGGAACTTTGTTCCGCTGGGGATTTAAATGACGTACTGTAGGGGATTACTTATGGAATAGCCTAGAGACATTTTCCTATTCTTTCAACCTATCAGTAATTGTTCTTTCCATTTTTGCTTATTTGTAAACAGCAATTATATTCATATGCATATGTTCAACAATGAATTATTGGACGTTTTTGTAAACAAAACACAAGTGTAAAGAAAAAGACAAATAGTTTTTGCACTTTCAAAAGGATATCTATGTATTGACTTTGAGTAAATATTTTTTGTAAAAAGGGAAACAAACACTCTAGTAAGAGCATGCTATCATAAAACAAGACAAATTTGATACAAAGAAAGATATCTATGTGTAATAATCCCATGGGGTTCCCATTATGCTATAGCCTCCATATCTCCGAGCATCTTGTATATTTGTTGTCTCGTCCGAAGATGATTGAATTGATCAGAACCGTTGAGTTTGCAAGTGGAAGCCAAAGTTTGTCCATGAAGTGATCCAACGGGACATAGTCGTACGCCTTTATTCCCTAACATTTGCCTGGACCGCCCTTTTGGGTTTTCAGTCCACCGGGAAACCCTTTTTTGCCCAAGTCACCCTTTCCAGTTTTCAACTTGTCGGGTGTACAGATTTTTTTGTTTTATCCCTAATTTTTGCCCGAACCTTTTTGGTTCGTCGGGATGCCCTTGTTTTTCCTAGGTATGTCAACCTAGCGGGTCTCTTATGCGTAGTATCTTTTGACTATGGCCGCGTTCGCAGGGTGTGGCAGGTCGTCGCCATCCATGGTAGTAAAGATCATTGCCCCACCAGAGAATATGCTTTTGATTACAAATGGTCCTTCATAGGTAGGAGTCCATTTTCCCCTGGGATCACCTTGTGGTAAGATGATGCGTTTGATCACTAGATCTCCAACTTGATATACTTGGCATCTGACTTTCTTGTTGAAAGCCTTGATCATCCGTTTTTGATACATTTGACCATGGCAAACAGCAGTAAGTCTCTTTTCATCAATCAAATTCAGTTGATCAAGTCGAGTCTGGATCCAATCGTCTTTGTTCAACCCTGCATCCTTCATAATCCTCAGAGAGGGGATCTGAACCTCAATAGGTAGGACAGCCTCCATGTCGTAAACCAAAGAATAGGGTGTTTCCCCGATTGATGTGCGAGCCGTGGCACGATAACCATGGAGAGCGAATGGTAACATCTCTTGCCAGTCTTTGTATGTGACTGTCATTTTCTTTATGATCTTTTTAATATTTGTATTCGTAGCTTCGATAGCACCATTCATCTTTGGCCGATAGGGAGAAGAATTGTGATGTTGAATCTTGAGTTGCTCGCACAAGGCGGTGATCATAGTGTTGTTGAGATTTGTACCATTGTCAGTGATGATACTTTCGGGGATACCGTACCGGCAAATGAGATTTTTCTTGATGAAGCAGGCAACAACGTTCTTGGTGACGGAAGCGAAGAAAGCTGCCTCCACCCATTTTGTAAAATAGTCATTGGCCACTAGGATGAAGCGGTGTCCATTGGAGGTTGTCGGTTTGATTTCCCCAATCATATCTATTCCCCACATAGCGAAGGGCCAAGGAGCCGTCAAGACATTCAGAGGAACCGGAGGTACATGCACCTTGTCAGCATAAATTTTACACTTATGGCAGGTTCGAGAGTGTTGATAACAATCTGCTTCCATGGTGGACCAGTAATAGCTTGCCCGTATGATTTTCTTGGCCATCATATTCCCACTAATGGGTGCCAAGAGTGCCTTCGTGTAATTGAGCCATGATCCTTTCAGCTTCAACCTTATCTACGCACCGAAGTAACACAGAGTCATGATTACGTTTATACAGGATGTCGTTACTAAGGAAGAACTTAGTATAAAATCTCCTTAAGAACTTCTTATCATTGATTGAAGCTCCTTCAGGATTTTCTTGAGCCTCGAGATACCTCTTGACTTTATGATACCAAGGATTGTCCACTACCTCTTCAGTATTAATCTCGTGACAGTGGGCTGGTTCATCCATTCGTTCGATGGTGATCTGGGGAGCCTCGTTATCCCAATTAAGTTTAAACATAGATGACATTGTGGCTAGAGGGTCTGCTAGCTGATTTTCTTCTCGCGGGAAATGCTCGAAGGTAATCTTCTCAAAATGTGATAGTGAAACAACCGGCAGAAAACATAGAGCCGCCACCGAACTTTATTTATCCCGAAGGAAGGGGAAATATCGATAAAACCACAAGGGAATGGATAAGATGATCTTGCGGCCAAGAGAAAGGGTAAGGGAGTCGGTTATGCAAGGGGAAGGTATTAGCACCCCTCGCATCCGTTGTACTCAACGGGATCCATTTTGTTTGTTTGTCTTAAAGGGTGTATTTATCTACAACTATGCTTGCTAAAGGGAAATGGATGGTTTTTGATTATTGCGTTCGTGGGGGTTTCGCGACCCTTTTCCTACGTATCTAATGAAGGAATCAGAACATCGTAGTTCCTCTAGAAAATGGTTGGTTTGTTTGTGTTTTTTAGTGGGCGACATTAACGCACGCATTCTAGCAATAGGCACGGCCGGTGTCGCGGTAGAACGGAGATAACATGCCCTTTGGGGGGAGTTTTGATTTATTGAGTGTTTTTTAGTTTTAAAGTATATTCAAGTAATGATTAAAGAGTGTTTTTTTGGACTTTTTTGGTTTGTTTACTTGTTGCTTTTATCTTGCCATACGCCTAATTACTAGCATTTGTACAAAGTAAATAAAATGCATAAAGATAAAATCCTACGCTATTACAACCGTATCAAAAGGCATAAAAAAAGAAAATATGAAGGAAAAAATAAGATGAAAGGAAGAAAAATGATTGCCTTTCGATTGGGGGGAAGCACCCTTCGATTTGCATTCTGTTGGCCTCTTTCGATTAGGGATGGAAACAGCAAAGTCACGTCTTTCGATTGGGCCTTGGCATAGGCGAAGTCCTGTCCTTCGATTGGGCAAGGGCAGCAGCGAGTTGTGTCCTTCAACTGGGCTTTGGCAGAGGCGAAGTCCTGTCCTTCGATTGGGCAAAGACAGCAGCGAGTTGTGTCCTTCGACTGGGCATGGAATCAGTGAAGGCATGCTTTTCGTTTGGGCCTAGAGATAGAAGGTAGAAGCTTGGATTGAAGGAGTATGGTGAAGTTATAGTGTGGATCAATTGGTGAGTTTGTGATTGAGAATGTTGAAAATGGATCACATTTGGTTTTGTGGTTATCTCACTGTTTACAAGAAGGAAATAGAAAGGTGTTTTGATGTGTTGTGGATTGGTGAAGTGAGGTTTAAGGTTATGGTTAAAGAGGTTAATGGAAGGTCACGATTTGTTGTTGTTGTGCAGTTGAAAGGATTGTTGGGTAGAGGTTTTGGAATGAATTTTTTATGTGAATTTTTATTAAATAAAGAAAATATGACTAAGCAAAGTAAAAAAGTAATTAACTAAGCTAAAAAAATTAAAATAAATTTAAAAGGGTATTAACTTGATTCTGAGGTTAACTAGATAGTCATAAAGCTTAGAAAATTAAAGAAAGAAAATTAAACTAATTAAAAGAGGTTTAAACTAAATAAATAAATGATTAACTAGATGAAAGAAACAAATTAAATTAAACGGATTGTTGGTGTAAAGGGGTTTCGACAGGTGTGAGGGTGTGGATTTGGTGAGGGCTTTTTTTTAGTGGGTTTCTTGTATGTTTCTGTAAAAATTTGTGTGATTTTCCTGGTTTCTAAATGAATTTTATTTTGTGAACTTTATGTGGATTTCTAACACTATATGTTTTAGTTGGTTCAACCATTATTGCAGTCCTGATTTCATGATTATTTCATTGCAAAAAAAAAAACAGATACTACATAAGTGGTAAAGAGCTTACCTGCAACTGCCTTGAAGATGCCAAATAGAAAACCAGAGATGAGATTCCAATCAGGTACGATGGTAGACCCGTGCTTGATGCTGATCTTCCTTCTTTGTATTTTATTATGCTCTTCTTCTGCTTTTGTGTTTTTTGTGTGTATATGTTGATGTTGTTGTTGCTTCTTTGTTGCGTTTTGAATATTGCATAAACGGAGAAAGGTAAAAGTGTTGTTGTGTATGGTGATGGTGCTATTACAGTTGAAATATAAAGGATGAGATGATGTGTTTGTGGCTTTGGAGAGGATTGTGAAAGGTTGTTACTGTTTCAAGTTCAGAGAGAGGTTTGGATTTGTGGAGTTAAATGTGGATGAAGGAGTATCAGTGGTGGTGCAAGATTTGTGAAGGTTCAAAGGTATGAACAACCACTTTTGTGTGATATTTTTCCTGCTGTCTTCTCCCTTTTCTTTCTTTTCGTTGATACCACTGTTATATAGAGGAGGAGGATGAAAAAAAGAGGGGGGAAATAAGTTGAAACTTGGATCAGAACAAACCAAAGCTATAACTCTGTTATATTGCTTTATTAAACACATTTTGTATTTATTCTAATTTTGTGTAAGTACGGGACTGAGACATGCAGGCTCAGCAGTGTTTTTGGAGCGTTGTGGCAGGTTGATACAGGACTGTTGCATGGCAGCACAACTGGCTTGGGTTTGGCAGTATATGGGAATTTGGTCTTGAGTTGAATGCAAGAGTGAGATCGAAGCACACCTGTTCGAAGGAAGCCTTTGTCTCAGTCGAAGCTTAGTACAAACATAGTCAATGTCTTGTCGAAGCCTGCATGGAGGAGGTCTAAACTTTGTGACTCCAAGAAAGCACAACAAAGGGTTAATGCTCAAATAAAGACTTGCATGAAGGGAGCCATATGCCCATTCGAAAGAGGCATGCAGGAGGCAAAATGTCCAGATTCGAAAGAGGCATACATGAGGCCAAATGTCCAGATTCGAAAGAGGAAAACGTGAAGCAAGATATCCAGATTCGAAAGAGGCATGCAAGAGGCAAAATGTCCAGATTCGAAAGAGGCAAACATGAGGCAAGATGTCCAGATTCGAAAGAGGCATGCAGGAGGCGAAATGTCCATATTCGAAAGAGGCAAACATGAGGCAAGATGTCCAGATTCGAAAAAGGCATGCAGGAGGCAAAATGTCCAGATTCGAAAGAGGCATACAGGTAGTGAACTTGGTGAATCGAAAAGTCTTGCAGGCAGTAAACTTGTCCAGATCTAAGTAGGCTTGCATGAAGATATATTTTCTTTATGGATGCTAGCATGAAGGGAAGCCATTGACTTGTGCGTTGAAGGCAAGCACAGAGGAAGCCATTTCCTTGTGGGTCAAAAGCAAGCAGGCATAAAGGATGTACTCCTTGTGAATCGAAACAAAGCATGCAGGAGGCTACAACTTTTGTGAATCAAAGAAAGCATGCAAGAGGACATTGCTTAAACAAAGCTTGCATGAAGAGCCACTATCCAATCGAAGCTTGCATGCAAGAAGCCAAATACTCAATCGAAGCCCCCTGAATCCAACTTGCTCGAAGGAAGCCAGATACTCAATCGAAACCTCTAAATCCAGCTTGATCGAAGGAAGCCATATGCTCAATCGAAGCCCCTAAATCCAGCTTGATCGAAGGAAGCCATATGCTCAATCGAAGCCCCTAAATCCAGCTTGCTCGAAGGAAGCCAGATGCTCAATCGAAGCCCCTAAATCCAGCTTGATCGAAGGAAGCCAGATGCTCAATCGAAGCCCCTAAATCCATCTTGATCGAAGGAAGCCATATGCTCAATCGAAGCCCCTAAATCCAGCTTACTCGAAGGAAGCCAGATGCTCAATCGAAGTCCCTAAATTGAAGCAAACTTGCTCTTCTTCAATTTTGTCAAAAAAAACAAATTTATCTGTTTTGCTCTTTCAATAGTTTCCTCTTTGACTTGATGCTTGAAAATCCAATATGATCCAATTGTACTTGTGCTGACTTAAACCCTGAGAATCCTGACCAACACACATAGGGAAATAAACCCTAATCCAGGCTCTGATAAAATTGAGCAAGAACCAACCTTGTAACATGACGACAAAATTCGTTCCACGATCCACTAATCGAGAACCAGATGTGCTTCCTTTTTACCTGATAATAAAACTCAAAACAAGATTAGACAAAAAGAGGGCGCAGCCCTAATACTTCAAACCAAAGTGCCTGATCCCATGAGATGTGGGATATGCAAATGACTGAGTAATAAAATGATGCAAATGGAATGCAAAGTTCAAAGCCAGACAAGAATAAAAGAGATAGGGAAAATTTGGGGTACGACAGCTACCCCTATTTAATCGTCTTAAACCTGAATGTGAGATTGGCGTCAGCCTTTCAGAAGTTCAAGGTGGAAGATGATTAAATACCAGGACCCGAAATTTGCCCTGGAGATATGGTGTGAGTGTTATTCACTGGTGTGAACGTCTGCTTGGGGAAAGACAAACTGGTCTTCTGGTGGACTGGTCATGATGGATAAAACATGGTTGAAAAAGGGTAGCTCGTACTGGGGTAACGGTGCCAATACAAGTTGTTTTATTTTTATTTTTTTTTAGGGAATGAATAGTAAAGCGACTGAAAGGATATGGTTGACGATGTCGTGATGACTGAAAGTAGAATTACTTGACAAAATGATAACTTAAATGCAATGAGTAGAACTTGAAGACGGAGAATCTATCAAGCGGTATTTCACGATCTAAAAAGAAAGGTAAAGATAATGGATAAAGAACAGCGTATAATCTATGACCTGAGAGAAAAGGTAAAGACAACGGGTAAAGATAGACGTATGATCTATGACCCAAGAGAAAGGTAAAGTGAGGGTAACACCTACGAGCGACCTACGACCTTATGAAAGATAACGTGAGGGTAATACCTACGAGCGACCTACGACCCTAAGAAAGATAACGTACGGGTAAGACCTACGAGCGACCTACGACCCTATGAAAGATAACGTGAGGGTAAGACCTACGAGCGACCTACGACCCTATAAAAGATAACGTGCGGGTAAGACCTACGAGCGACCTACGACCCTATAAAAGATAACGTGCGGGTAAGACCTATGAGCGACCTACGACCCTATGAAAGATAACGTGCGGGTAAGACCTACGAGCGACATACGACCCTATGAAAGATAACATGAGGGTAAGACCTACGAGCGACCTACGACCCTATAAAAGATAGCGTGCGAGTAAGACCTATGAGCGACCTACGACCCTATGAAAGATAACGTGAGGGTAAGACCTACGAGCGACCTACGACCCTATGAAAGATAAAGTGAGGGTAAGACCTACGAGCGACCTACGACCCTATGAAAGATAATGCGAGGGTAAGACCTACGAGCGACCTACGATCCTATGAAAGATAAAGTGAGGGTAAGACCTACGAGCGACCTATGACCCTAGGAAAGATAACGTGAGGGTAAGACCTACGAGCGACCTACGACCCTATGAAAGATAACGTGAGGGTAAGACCTATGAGAGACCTACGACCCTAGAAAAGATAACGTGAGGGTAAGACCTACGAGCGACCTACGACCCTATGAAAGATAACGTGAGGGTAAGACCTACGAGCGACCTACGACCCTAGCAAAGATAACGTGAGGGTAAGACCTACGAGCGACCTATGACCCTATGAAAGATAACGTGAACATTGAGAGTTGGGGAGAAGTACGACATACTGGCACCATGGTTTATTTTAGTTGGTAATGTAATAACAGATGTTAATTGGGAATTATGAGGATGAAAAAAATTTGTGAGGATGTTTTGTTGATTTGGGATTGATCTGGCTCATGCTTCATAGGCATTTGAAGTGTGACATGATGATCCATGGATATGCTATGAGTTTGAGGATGAGATGCAGTATGTCGTGATGATTATTGTATGCAAAATGTCAAAAACTCATTGGGATCTGTTGTCCGTCAACTTGAGGTACCAATATGGACTGGTGCTTGAAATTGAAAGAAATGAGTCACATCCTTGTCGAGCTCACTGGGGATTAAATCTTGTTGAGGAGGAGTTGCATGATCTGACTTCCTTCATGTGTTGGACTTCTGTGAATAACTTAAAAGAGACACGGACCTCAACCAATGCCCCAAGTTTCTCAGCGTGGGAGAATCGGGCGCTTGGTCGATTGTAGAGAGGCGACGAGGATGAAAACTTGGTCAAGGTGACCGTTATGACTTGCTACCTGCCCAGAAGAGCGAACACCTGAACGCCATAACAATCCTTTGGGATGCCTTCATATCCATGTAATGTAGTGTTTCACATCTCAGCTCGTGATTATTATTGACTTATTGTTTTCAATGCAATGCTTAACAAAGAATTTAAATCACAATTCGCATACAAAAAATAAAGTAAAAGAACATAACAAAGATTTTTAATGGAAGGGCAAATTTTATTAATGAGTTTGGCCCGTAAATGGGCATTCATACATAGATACAACTCCTAAATGAGGAAGTTGCGGAAAAGAAAAGAAATACAACGAGTAAAATGGCAATAAGAAAATCTCGAATTTCCGTTAAAACTGATGTTGATATAGTTCTCATATCCCAGATCGTCCTAGTGTCGTGCTTCCAAAGGATAATAGTTAGATCGGGCCATCCCGCACTAAGAGGGTGTACGTGAAGAATCTTCAGACTGCAGTCTCTCGTTTTTTGTCCCTAATTTTTGCCTGGATCGCCCTTTCGGGTTTTCAATCCACCGGGACACCCATTTTTGCCTAAGCTGCCCTTTCAGGTTTTCGACTTAGCGGGTTATTCTCTCTTATTTTATTTTTTTTAGCCCTAACTTTTGCCTAAGCCGCCCTTTTGGGTTTTCGACTTAGCGGGTCCTTTCATGCGTAGTATTTTTTGACTGAGTCTGAATTAACTGGAAGCGGAACGTCTTCCCCATCCATGTTTGTCAGGATTAGAGCACCTCTTGAGAAAGCTTTCTTCACGATGTACGGTCCCTCATAGTTGGGAGTCCACTTGCCTCTTGGATCAGTGTGGATTGGGAGAATCTTTCTTAAGACCGGGTCTCCTGAGTGGAACTCTCGAGGCCGAATCTTCTTATCAAATGCCCTCTTGAGGCGTTGTTGGTATAACTAACCGTGACAAATGGCTGCCAGGCACTTTTCTTCGATGAGATTGAGTTGGTCGAATCTCGTTTGAATCCATTCTGCTTCATCAAGTTTAGTATCCATCAGGACCCTTAAGGAAGGAATTTCCACTTCGACTGGGAGTACCGCATCCATACCATAGACTAGTGAAAACGGAGTTGCCCCAGTGGAAGTACGCACCGAAGTTCGATAGCCATGCAGGGCAAAGGGCAACATCTCATGCCAATCTTTGTATGTTCTCACCATTTTCTGGACGATCTTCTTTATGTTCTTGTTAGCGGCTTCGACTGCCCCATTCATCTTTGGCCGATAGGGTGATGAATTGTGGTGCTCGATCTTGAATTCTTCACACATTTCTTTCATCATTTTGTTGTTGAGATTTGACCCGTTATCGGTTATGATCTTGTTAGGAGTTCCATACCGGCATATGATCTCTCTTTTGATAAAACGAGTGACAACTTGCTTGGTCACATTTTTGTATGAAGCCGCTTCCACCCACTTGGTGAAGTAGTCAATAGCAACGAGGATAAACCGGTGTCCATTTGAAGCGCTCGGCTCAATGCGTCCAATCATGTTGATGCCCCACATTGCAAAGGGCCATGGTGAAGTCATCACATTCAAAGGAGTGGGAGGTACATGTATCATGTCTGCGTAAACCTGACATTTATGGAACATTTTGGCATATACACAATAGTCACTTTCCATTGTCATCCAGAAATAACCTGCTCGTAGGATTTTCTTGGCCATGGAATGCCCACTGGCATGAGTCCCAAAAGAGCCCTCGTGTATTTCTCGTATAATGGATTCTGCTTTGTGTCTATCCACGCATCTGAGCAGAATAGAATCATAGTTCCTCTTGTACAGATTGTCTCCTGACAATAAAAACTTAGATGCCAACCTTCTGAGAGTCCGCTTATCACAAATCGTAGCACCTTCGGGGTACCCTTGCTTCTCAAGATATCTTTTGATGTCGAAATACCACGGCCTTTCGTCTGATACATCTTCAGTTGTAAGACAGTGAGCAGGGAAAATATGTGATGGCTCCTTGTAACGACATATCCTTATACTGGGTGCATGATTCGGGTAATTGACTTTGAACATTACTGCTAAAGTGGCCAGAGCGTCTGCCAGTTGATTCGCTTCTCTAGGAATGTGCTCAAAAGTGGCTTCATCGAAAGCGGGCAACAACTCAATGATGTAATCCCTGTATGGAACTAAATTAGGGTGTCGTGTATCCCAATCACCCCATACTTGATGTATCACTAAGGCCGAGTCCCCATAAACTTCAAGAATCTTGATCTTTAAATCAATGGCGGCTTCAAGGCCCATCACACAAGCTTCGTACTCAGCGACATTATTCGTGTAATCAAAACATAATCTGGCAGTGAAGGGTATGTGAGTGTTGCAGGGAGAGGTCAAAATTGCCCCAATACCGTGACCCATAGCATTTTACGCGCCATCGAACGTGAGAGTCCATCGCTCCCCTGGTTCAGGTCCTTCATTGTCATCAAGTTTCATAATATCCTCGTCTGGAAAGTCAAACTTCATGGGCTGATATTCTTCCAATGGTTGGTGAGCGAGATGATCAGCAAGAATTCTACCTTTGATGGCCTTTTGTGTGACGTACTGGATGTCATACTCGGACAAAAGCATTTTCCACTGAGCCAATCTACCTGTAAGTGTTGGTTTCTCGAAGATGTACTTTATCGGGTCCATCTTAGATATCAGAAGTGTAGAATGTGTCAACATATACTGCCTCAAACGTCGGGCTGCCCACGTAAGAGCACAACAAGTCTTCTCAAGTAAGGAATACCTCGATTCACAATCAGTAAACTTCTTGCTCAAATAGTAAATGGCGTATTCTTTTCGTCCAGTATCATCATGTTGTCCAAGCACACAACCCATAGATCCTTCAAGCACAGTCAAATACATAATGAGAGGTCTCCCTGGAACTGGTGGTGTGAGTATTGGTGGTTCTTGAAGATACTGCTTTATCTTCTCGAAAGCTTCTTGACAACTCTCATCCCAGTGGACATCCTGATTCTTGCGTAACAGTTTAAAGATGGGCTCACAGGTAGCAGTAAGATGGGAAATGAACCTGGCTATGTAATTCAACCTCCCAAGGAAACCTCGTACTTCCTTCTCATTTTTCGGCGCCGACATATCTTGTATTGCTTTTACTTTGTCTGGATCTACTTTGATTCCTTGTTGACTCATGATAAAACCAAGTAACTTGCCCGACCGAACCCCAAAGGTGCATTTGTTGGGATTAAGCCTTAACCTGAACTTTCACAACCGATCAAACAACTTCTTCAAATGAACCAAATGTTCTTCCCCAGTTTGTGACTTTGCAATCATGTCATCCACATACACCTCGACTTCTTTATGAATCATGTCGTGAAAGAGAGTCATCATAGCTCGCTGATATGTCGCACAAGCGTTTTTAAGACCAAAAGGCATGACTCTGTAGCAAAAGGTACCCCAAGGAGTTGTGAAAGTTGTTTTATCCATGTCTTCTGGAGCCATCTTTATCTGATTGTATCCAGAGAAACCATCCATAAAGAAAAACACCGAAGACTGAGCAGTATTATCAACCAATACATCAATATGAGGCAACGGGAAATCATCCTTTGAGCTTGCTCTATTCAAGTCTCGATAGTCAACACACATACGTACCTTGCCATCATTCTTAGGTATGGGCACAATGTTAGCAATCCAAGGCGGGTAATTTATCACGGATAGGAAATATGCTTTGAGCTGTTTCTGAACCTCTTCTTTGATCTTGAAGGCCATGTCGGGTCTGGTCCTTCTTGGTTTTTGCTTTACAGGAGGACATTCTGGCTTGAGTGGCAATCTGTGCATTACTATATCAGTGTCTAAGCCGGGCATGTCTTCATACGACCAAGCGAAGATGTCAGCATACTCTTGAAGCAATACAATCAACCCCTTCTTTTCTTCACTTTGCAAGGCGGCCCCTATCTTGACTTCTCTTTTTACCTCTTCAGTACCGAGATTAACGACTTATGTTTCTTCTTGATACGGCTGGATGACCTTCTCTTCCTGTCTCAAGAGCCTGGCTAGTTCTTCAGGGACTTCACAATCTTCCCCATTATCTTCGTTAGCATGATCAACTGAATTCTCAAGGATATAAGGAACCATAACATTATCATTTCCAACAGAGTCCGAGATGGATCTGCATGATCGATGATTTTATGTTTTATTTTTATAAAGTGCAAAGGAAAATTTAAAGTAAGAAAAGAAAAGTATTGCCATTTTTATTTTGAAAAATAAAAAGTAAAAGAAAACACAGAGAACAAAATTGTATGCGAAAGTGCGATTTTTCATTCAATGTTAAACGATGATTGAAACATAAGGGGCCCCTTCTACAAGTTGTCAGTATGCCTTGGGCAGAACATACGACTTAAAATGGAAACAGAAAATTACACATCAAGGAAAACAACTCCAGGGATGTCCATGGCAGTCCAATTGCTGAGCTCCTGGTCTGGCGCAACTTGATAGATAAATCTTGAAATATCTTCATCGTCACCTTCAGCATCTGTGGAGAGTACCTGTCTGTGATCGGTGGATCTGGAACTGACTGTTTAACGCTGGTTCGCGAAATGTCGCGGAAGCAAGAGTCGCCACCGTCTTTTATTTTCTCCAAATGGAAAGGACAAAAGCACAGAAAAATTCCTTATAGAGATCGCTCTCGGTTCGGGAGGTAGATTATAGAAAGGGAAGGTGTTAGCACCCTTTCTATCCATGGTTATCCATGGGCTCTTAGATACTTGCTCACTTGTGTTTTCAAAAATGGTTTGTTTGCTTTTCAACTGTGGGTTTTAAAAAAAGTTTCTTTGAAAATTCCAGTTCGACTCTTGTATCGGTCCTCAAGAGTGTTTGAAAAATTGCTTTTGAAAGCTTTTTGAAAAGTGTCGGTGTGAAAAGAGTTTTTGATTTGTTTTGAAATTAGAGCAAGTATCTACGAGAACCTACCTACCCTAAGGAATTCGTCTGTGTAAATGTCCTTTAAAGTAGTGCCATCCCACCATTGAGAGATAGGTAGCACCACCGTTGGAGGTGTTCGGGTCAATTCGAGGTTCGGGACATGGTGATCACCGGAGCAATGGGAAGACACCTTAGAAGCTACCCTCATGCCAGGTTCCCGGATCATGAGGACTTACTAAGACATCCTCTACTCGACGATCACCTTTCGAGGCAAGGCAACAGTGAGGCGTACCCTAGGGGTGGTGTGTGCGATTCGTGTGTCGTTTTCATTTGTATTTGTCTTGTCATGTTAAAGTGTTCTACGCTTGTTTTTATTTAAGGCCATTCATTCTTGCATACTTTTGATTAACAGTTAAAAATATTTGGGAGGAAAAGTAAATCTAAAGCTATTACAAATGGCGCGGGTCCACATCGCCAAAAATTAACCAGGACCCGATTTGACAGAAAATAAATAAACAAAGTAAAAGAATTTAAAGTGCGAGAAGTAATTAGAACGTTACAAGGCTTTGGGAGAGGTACATAATTATTTAAGCAAAATAAGATAAATATGCGAAATTAGAATAAAAATTAAGAACGAGGGCGTTGAACCCTTTTTGCAAAATATTAAAATTAATGAGGAATTAAAATTAAAAGAAGGCAAGAACTTGTTTTTTGGTATTTTATGTTTTATGATTTAATGTGAAAAAGGACAAAATTAATTGAAATTAATACTAACCCTAATTCTAATGGCTTTTAAATTTATTATGAAAATGTTAAATTAAAACCTAAATTGACCCTAATTTTTGTGTACAAATTTAATTATAAAGATAAATAAAATAAACAATATTATTGTGAAAAAAAGAAAAATTGAAAAGGAATAAAAACATTAATTAATCCTAATTCTATATTTTTTAGATTTTTTGTTATGAAAGAAATTAACATTAAAACCCTAATTTAAACTAATTAATTTACATGCATTTTTTACAAGAAATACTAAAATAAAATAATTATTATATTAATTCTTTTTTCTGATTTTTTTTTAGATGCTTTTGTACTTTGTGAAAATATTTAATTAATTTAAACAAATAATAATTAATAAGAATAGAAATAATGCAAAGAAAAAAAATATAAAAAAAAGCAAATCTAGGGGGGTGTCAGTCCCCAATATGGAGGTGTAATTCAGTAATCTGGCCCATTAAATTTGGCCTTTTTTGACTTTTTCCAGGTAGCGTGTACATGCTTTGACCATGGTGTATGGTGCTCTCCAATCCCAGCCTTTGATTTGGATTTGTTAGACGCGTGGACGTTTGGATTATGGTGGTGTATCATGGATCATAACATAGGCGCTGCATATGAACGTTAGAGGAAAAATAATATGGGGATTATTGAAGACCTGGGGCTCGAACCCAGGTCTTGTATATTACCAGCACCATCGCCTGCCACTAGACCAATTCAACGCGTTTGATATATAAATAAACAACAAATATTATAAGAGAAAACAAAGGAGTTAGTGGGTAGCGCGCGAATTTTTCAAACAGACCAATCAAGCCTCGCCACCACATCATCCTCTTCGTTCTGTTTTTATTTTTCTGAAATACTAATAACATAGGCAACGGTTTCCATATGTTTCCTTAGGCCCTTTTCAAGAAAATAGCGACTAGAGCTCAGGCATTCATAAATTGGGCGCGATGGGTGTTTCTTCTTCGTCTCCATGCGCTGAATTGAATGGTCTTGGTCTGGAGGACCAATTTTTCTTTAACAAGAAACCCCCAATTTAGAACTCTGTAAACCCTAAAAATCAAACATGGCATATTTGTATACAACGCATAAAAACACAATCAAATATATTGGTTAGCTTCAGAACTTCATAATGAACATGAATCCATGAATAAAATGCTGTAAAAATGCTTAGATTGGAGAATACGATTATGCAATTTTCATGAGATATCTCAGGTTCTGTATACCAATTCCTTGGGCTTTGATGAGTGTTTTTGATTGAGAATCATTCAGGGGACCTTGAGGAAACTAATGGAACAAGAATTATCCTTTGAATCGCCCTCAAAAGTGGTTTTCAGTATTGACTTTTTTGAGAAAATTTTAGGTTATCAATGGAGTGTTCTGAGCAGCTGTGCGTGTGTATTTGCATTAGGGTTATGTTTCTTGTATATGTAGGAACAATTAGGTTAAGAAATCTGATCCAAAAGGCTTAGCATCCATGACTTTGAAAGATTTGATTTGCAAGATCTTTTTCAAATATTTTTCATATGTTTTTGTACCAATTAAGATCAAATCACTCCAAATCTTTCCACATTTGCATATGCACGAAATCTTGAGGCTAAAACATGTATAAAAAGATTGGTTAGCTTAAGTTAAATATTTTTCACATATTTAAATGATTTAAATGAATTAATATGAATAAAAATTCAAATAAATAAATAAAAAATGAGAAAATACTTCCCTTTGGGCCAAGTGGTCGTGCACATGTCATGGATGATGAATTATGGAAGAAAAATGGGCCCATTAGCAATTTTAGGTCATTTGAATCAATGTTGACTTTTCAAAATATCCAAATGTTTCCCAACTTCTACAAGGCATAACTTGCTCAATTTTTAAGCTTTTCTCATGTTCTTGGACATTTTGGAAAGGTCTTTGAGTCCTCTAACCAATGCCTTTGGTCCCATGTCATTTTGATTTACCAATCTCAAGTTATGGCCTTTGACTTAAAGTCCCTTTTTGTTGACTTTTGAAAATGACCTATAATGTTGAAATTGATAACTTTTTGTGAGAGCATTTCTTGGAATTGAAGTATGAAGATGAGTTGTAGGAAATATCTTTCTATTCAAAATGAGCTTTGGATGGGATTTTTCTGATAATCCATGTGAAAGTTATGCCCTGGTCAATTTCAGTTGACTTTTTCAACTGTCCAAATAAGGAAACTTTTGCATCTTGATGAATTCTGAGCCAAATTTTGAGAATCATGATCAAGCATTGATCAAATGATGTTTGTGGCTTCAAAATGATATGTTGACCAAAAATTTGAACTTTTGACTGTTAAATGACCATTTTGCCCCTACAGTTGACTGTAGTGCAATTAGGGTTTTTGACTGTGCAATTTTGTGCTGAATGCCTTGAAACTTGATATGAGGATACTTGACCATATTTGTAGGCATGTGAGACTTTATTGGACCTTTGAAAACTTCCTTTTCTTGATCAGACTCAAAACCCTAGTTTTGACTGTATAGGAGGTCTTTGACTGTGCAACCCTTGGGGGAGATTTGAAGCATGACTTGGTAATTTCTTGGAGAATATGGGAGGGCAAATTTTGGGGTACAACAGTTGCCCCTGTTCAATCTTCTTAGACCTGAGGATGCAGATTGGCTGACGTGCTTTTCGTAATCCGAAGGTGGAAGATGATTGAACACTAGAGTGCCCAGAAATTCGCGCTCACATAGTAGCAGTGATGATGGAATGGGCTTATAGATGCCATTTAGAGGTTGCTGGATAGGATGATGGGCTTATAGATGCCATCTGGATGTTGATCGCGTAAGAGATTCCTTAGCGAGAACCTGCGTACCTGCAAAATAGAAACATGATTACCTGACACGTTGCAGGAGCTGATTTTCAGATGCTTGGCATAGATATGTCCTGACTGGTTACAGGAACTGAGTCTGGAGCTTCAAATGATGATGAATGAACCATGGATGGTTACTACCTCAACGGGACGGTGAGAGAACCTTGGGTGTCTTCTACTGGGGTAAGAATCAGGGAGATCTTAGGGTCGATCTGACTGAACCAGAGGAGGCCTTTGACTGGATAAGAATCAGGAAAATCTTAAGGTCGATCTAACTGAACCGGACAAGGTCTTGGAATATCTTCAACTGGATAAGAATCAGGGAGATCTTAGGGTCGATATGACTGAACCAGAGAAGGCCTTGGAATATCTTCAACTGGATAAGAATCAGGGAGATCTTAGGGTCGATCTGACTGAACCAGAGAAGGCCTTTGACTGGATAAGCATCAGGAAAATCTTAGGGTCGATTTAACTGAACCGGACAAGGTCTTGGAATATCTTCAACTGGATAAGCATCAGGGAGATCTTAGGGTTGATCTGACTGAACCAGAGAAGGCCTTTGACTGGATAAGCATCAGGAAAATCTTAGGGTCGATTTAACTGAACCGGACAAGGTCTTGGAATATCTTCAACTGGATAAGCATCAGGGAGATCTTAGGGTCGATCTGACTGAACCAGAGAAGGCCTTGGAATATCTTCAACTGGATAAGAATCAGGGAGATCTTAGGGTCGATCTGACTGAACCAGAGAAGGCCTTTGACTGGATAAGCATCAGGAAAATCTTAGGGTCGATTTAACTGAATCGGACAAGGTCTTGGAATATCTTCAACTGGATAAGCATCAAGGAGATCTTAGGGTCGATCTGACTGAACCAGAGAAGGCCTTTGACTGGATAAGCATCAGGAAAATCTTAGGGTCGATTTAACTGAACCAGAGAAGGCCTTTGACTGGATAAGCATCAGGAAAATCTTAGGGTCGATTTAACTGAACCAGACAAGGTCTTGGAATATCTTCAACTGGATAAGCATCAGGGAGATCTTAGGGTCGATCTGACTGAACCAGAGAAGGCCTTTGACTGGATAAGCATCAGGAAAATCTTAGGGTCGATTTAACTGAACCAGATAAGGCCTTTGACTGGATAAGCATCAGGAAAATCTTAGGGTCGATTTAACTGAACCGGACAAGGTCTTGGAATATCTTCAACTGGATAAGCATCAGGGAGATCTTAGGGTCGATCTGACTGAACCAGAGAAGGCCTTTGACTGGATAAGCATCAGGAAAATCTTAGGGTCGATTTAACTGAACCGGACAAGGTCTTGGAATATCTTCAACTGGATAAGCATCAGGGAGATCTTAGGGTCGATCTGACTGAACCAGAGAAGGCCTTTGACTGGATAAGCATCAGGAAAATCTTAGGGTCGATTTAACTGAACCGGACAAGGTCTTGGAATATCTTCAACTGGATAAGCATCAGGGAGATCTTAGGGTCGATCTGACTGAACCAGAGAAGGCCTTTGACTGGATAAGCATCAGGAAAATCTTAGGGTCGATTTAACTGAACCGGACAAGGTCTTGGAATATGATTGAGAATTTCAATTGCATCTTTCCTGAAAGGTAAAGGTTAGTCATATGCAATGCATGATATGGATCAAGCAATGATGTTCTCAACATAAATGAGATTTGTATGATATAATGCGTCTATGCATGCTAAAATGATGTATGTGATGTTTTATGTATGTTTTTGTCTAGGAAAGTGAATCCTTGACGGGTGCCGGGAAGTCGTATCCTGGGCTGATGTTGAAGAATAGATTTTGCTTCCGCTGGGGATGATAACTGCAAGAATACCGGTAGGAGAAGATGACTCCGTTGCGGAATAAACTTGGCAAATGGAGGATTCTGCGGGGAGAAAAGATACTCTAGCGACCATGCTGGGAAGCAATACTCTGTGGGAAGAGGGATGCCTTGCTGAGTGTTGATAATAGTTTGCTGGGGATAGGAAGACTTTGTCGACGACGCTCTTTCCGTGGCTTTTGGCTGAGGATAACCCAGTTATATCCTGTTGAGGGAATAACTCTTTAAATCAAGCCGGACGACGCGTTCAGGCTCTGCGAGGGATAAGCTTCCAGAATCTACTGGGGATAAGCTTATTGCTTGGGGAGATAGATTCCAACCTTCCTGGGGAACTGGATTGGACTTTTTTTTTGGGGATGTTTTGATATGCTGGGGAAGTGATTCCTTTGAATGTTGGTCTGCCGCCGGGGAGCAATCTTTAGACCAAGACTGCCGAGGATGCTTGTTAAGAATATATGTATACTGCTGGGGAGTGTTGAGCTCTACGGGAGGGTACCCAACTTCCTTAAGGTTTGATAATAGCTTGGAGAAGAATGCATTGACTGCTGACTCTCTGGGGAATTTAAGATGTACTGGTCATGTTCTTTAGCTGAACCTACCTTGGTACCTTGGAGGATAGAACAATTAGACTGCTCAGACAAATCTTTATTGCCCCTGTTTCTAGTGTCACCTGCAATTAATTCCCTTGTTTCGTATGCAAATATTTATGAGTTAGCAAATTATTGTCAATGCATATATCACAAATTGAACCTTGGACGTTCTTCGCAAAACAAAACAGAAAAAGAAAAACACTTGGCACGTTTAACTGAAAATATATTTGTATTGATTTTTGAATGGCCTGTGAATAGGCGTTTTGTATACACGAGGCTGACATCTTAGTAAGAGAACGCCGCCGAACAAAAGAGTTTATACAAATTTTGTACAAAAGAAAATAAAACAGCTGTGTGAAATGAATGATCCCACTGGGTTTCAACTCTGTTATTTCCTTTATATCTCTGAGCGTCTCATCACTTGATGACCTTGGTTGAAGGTGAAGCTGACTGATCGATGCCGTTTGAACTTGATATAGATACCGGATTCTGGATGCAAAGTGATCAATGAGACATAGTATTACGCTTTATCCCTAATTTTTGCCTGGACCGCCCTTTCGGGTTTTCAGTCCACCGGGATACCCATTTTTGCCCAAGCCGCCTTTTCAGGTTTTCGACTTGCCGGGTGTACAGATTTTTTCCATTTTCATCCCTTCATTTTTCCCGAACCCTTTTGGTTCGACGGGAAGCCCTAATTTTTGCCTAGGCATGTCAGCCTAGCGGGTCTTTTTTCATGCGTAGTATTTTTTTACTATGTCTGCATTGGCGGGGTGAGGAAGGTCGTCACCATCCATGTTGGTTGATATCATTGCTCCTCCTGAGAACACATGCTTAACCACAAATGGCCCTTCGTACGTGGGGGTCCATTTTCCCCTTGGATCACTCTGAGGAAGGATGATTCTCTTGATTACCAGATCCCCAACTTGATATTCCTGTGGTCTGACCTTTTTGTTAAATGCCCTGATCATCCGTTTCTGATACGTCTGACCATGACAGATAGCAGCGAGTCTCTTTTCATCAATGAGGTTGAGTTGATCAAGTCGTGTCTGGATCCAATCATCTTCGTCCAGATTTGCATCCTTCATTATCCGGAGAGAGGGTATTTGTACTTCGATTGGCAAGAATGCCTCCATGCCGTAAACCAGAAAGAAAGGAGTTGCCCCGGTTGACGTCCTAGCTGAGGTACGGTACCCATGTAGAGCGAACGGTAACATCTCGTGCCAATCCTTATAAGTCACTGTCATCTTTTGCACGATTTTATTGATGTTCTTGTTTGCTGCTTCTACAGCCCCATTCATCTTCGGTCTGTAAGGAGAAGAATTGTGGTGCTGTATCTTGAACTGTTCGCAGAGTTCAGCGATCATCTTGTTATTTAGATTGGTACCGTTGTCTGTAATAATCTGCTCAGGGACGCCGTACCGACAGATCAGGTTATGCCGAATGAACCGTGCCACAACAGTCTTGGTTACCGTAGCATAGGATGCTGCCTCAACCCACTTCGTAAAATAATCAATCGCCACTAGGATGAAGCGATGTCCATTAGATGCCGTAGGTTTTATCTCACCGATCATGTCTATGCCCCACATTGCAAACGGCCAAGGCGCAGTCAGAACATTCAGGGGAACTGGAGGAACATGCACCTTATCTGCGTAAATCTGGCACTTATGGCATGTCCTAGAATGTTGGTAGCAATCAGCTTCCATGGTGGACCAGTAATATCCTGCCCGTAGGATCTTCTTAGCCATAGTGTGCCCACTGGAATGCGTACCAAAAGTCCCTTCATGTAGCTCTTCCATGATTCTTTCTACTTCCGTCTTATCCACACAACGCAGTAAGGTTGAATCATGGTTTCGCTTATACAAGATGCCATTGCTAAGGAAGAACTTTGCTGCGAACCTCCTCAGGAATTTCTTATCGTTGACAGATGCACCTTCAGGGTATTCCTGAGCTTCCAGATATCTCTTCACTTCGTGGTACCAAGGCTTCTCAGTCACCAATTCAGTTTCGAGATCACAACAGTATGCCGGTTCGTCCAGTTTCCAGATGATGATCCGGGGAGCCTCATTATCCCATTTGACCTTGAACATAGAAGCCATTGTAGCTAACGCGTCCGCTAACTGATTCTCTTCTCTTGGAAAGTGTTCAAAGGTTATTTTCGTGAAGTGGGGGATCAAAGTCAACACACATTCTCTGTAAGGAATCAGGTTTGGATGTTTCGTATCCCACTCTCCTTTGATCTGATTGATCACGAGAGCAGAATCTCCGAAAACACTTAGAAATTTGATCCTTAGGTCAATCGCAGCTTGAAGACCCATGATACACGCCTCATACTCCGCCATGTTGTTGGTACAGTTGAAACACAGCCGGGCAGTGAGTGGAGTATGAGTACCTTGAGGAGATATGATTATGGCGCTGATACCATTACCCAAAGCATTGGAGGCTCCGTCGAAGTGCATAGACCATCGGGATCCTGGTTCAGGTCCTTCATCCGGCCCAGGTACTTCACAGTCAGTTACAATCATGATGCTTTCATCCGGAAACTCGAAGTTCATTGACTGATAGTCATCTACAGCTTGATGTGCCAAGTGGTCTGCCAATACACTTCCCTTGATGGCTTTCTGGGTTGTGTACTGAATGTCGTATTCCGTCAAGATCATTTGCCATCTTGTAATTCTCCCAGACAGAGCAGGCTTTTCGAATATGTACTTTATAGGATCCATTTTTGAGATCAACAAAGTAGTGTGAGTCAGCATATACTGTCTCAGCCGGCGAGCAGCCCATACCAAAGCGCAGCAAGTTTTCTCAAGCAGTGAGTATCGGGTCTCACAGTCGGTAAACTTTTTGCTAAGGTAATAAATGGCATGCTCTTTTCGGCCAGACTCGTCATGCTGCCCCAGCACACACCCCATTGAGTTGTCAAGTACTGTCAGATATAGGATCAGAGGTCTCCCTTCAACCGGTGGCATAAGGATAGGTGGTTCTTGGAGATACTCTTTGATTCTGTCAAAAGCAGCCTGACATTCATCGTTCCAACGTACCACCTGATCTTTCTTCAGCAGCTTGAAGATTGGTTCACAGGTAGCAGTTAGGTGTGAGATGAACCGAGCAATGTAATTCAGGCGTCCTAAAAAGCCTCTGACTTCCTTCTCTGTCTTAGGAACTGGCATCTCCTGAATGGCTTTGACCTTAGCAGGGTCCACTTGAATACCTTTATCACTGACCACGAAGCCTAGTAATTTTCCAGATCTTACCCCGAAGGTGCACTTGTTCGGGTTCAATCTCAGCTTGTACTTTTTCAACCGGTCAAACAACTTCTGCAGATGATCTAGATGCTCTTCCTCAGTCTGGGACCTTGCGATCATGTCATCCACATACACCTCTATCTCGTGATGGATCATGTCGTGAAATAAGGCAACCATGGCACGTTGGTAGGTTGCCCCAGCGTTCTTCAACCCGAATGGCATGACCTTGTAACAGAAGGTGCCCCACTGTGTAACAAATGTAGTCTTTTCCATGCCTTCAGGTGCCATCTTAATCTGATTGTAACCTGAAAAGCCATCCATGAAAGAGAACACCTTGTGCTGAGCCGTATTATCGATAAGGACATCAATGTGAGGTAAGGGGAAGTTATCCTTGGGGCTGGCCCTGTTCAGATCCCTGTAATCGACACACATTCTGACCTTACCATCCTTCTTAGGTACCGGCACCACATTAGCAACCCACTGCGGGTAAGAAGTCACTGCAAGGAACCCAGCATCAAACTGTTTCATGACCTCGGCTTTAATCTTCTCAGACATCTCTGGACGCATCCGACGGACCTTTTGCTTAACTGGAGGGCAGTCTTCCCTAGTTGGCAAGTGATGGACCACAATATCGGTATCCAACCCGGGCATGTCTTCATAGGACCAGGCAAAGATCTCCATATAGTCATGCAGCATTTGAGTCAACCGTTGCTTCACGCTGAGCTCTAGGTTGGCACCAATCTTTACCTCTTTCCTGTCTGCCTCAGTACCCAAGTTTATGGTTTCCACTGGCTCTTCATGGGGTCGAATTGCCCTCTCTTCCTGAAGCAACAGTCTTGCAAGCTCGCCAGGCACTTCGCAATCATCTTCACCTTCGTCTTCGGCTAAGTTGATCGGATTTTCGAAGTCATAATTGGCAGTAGCAGAGTTGTTATCAGTGAGATCCAGAGTGGATTGAAACCTGTATGAGTGAGTGTGTGTGTAAATACAGCTGTTTTGAAAATTATGTAAAGGAAAAGAAAGACAGAAAAGGAGCACAATATTTGCAATGCGAAAAATACGTCCAAGATTTTCATTCATGATATATGAAATGACAGTTTGTATACCCTCACAAATAGAACCACGGTGCCTCGGGTAAGACACCGGGCCATAGAGTTTATCATTGTTTATTACAAAATAACAAAACATAGGAATTCATTACTCAGTAACAAGAGAAACAGGGAGATTGTCTTTTGCGCTCCAATTGTTAAGTCCACCGTCGGTTGTCGGGTAGATCCAGCTATCAAATTCAGCTTCGTCAACTTCCTCTTCGTCCCCAATAGCATTTACTCCATGAGCAGGCAGGGGCGTTGTCACTACATTTGGCTTCTCAGATGCCTCAAACTGCACCTCCTTGGCGTCAATAAGGTCCTGTAGCTTGTTCTTTAGTGCCCAACAGTCATCGGTAGAGTGCCCCGGGCTATCTGAATGGTAGGCACAACGAGCATTCGGGTTGTACTTGGGGGATGCAGTATTTGGAAACTTCGGCGCCTCCCTGACAGTCACTAAATTGGTTGAGAGCAACTGTGGCAGGATCTGCGACAAAGTCATGCTTAAGCGGGTGAATTCTCTCCGGGGTCTTTCAACCTTTTGAGGATTAGTTGGCCGAGGAGCGGCAGCAGGCTTAGCAATCATTACCGCACTGACAGATTGGCGGCGCTCAGGTCTCTCTGATTTCCTGGAACCATATACGCCACTAGACTCCTTCTTGAAGGGTTTCTTCTCAGAACTAGATGATGCACCCTTCGGAATTTTTCCAGACTTTAGCCCAGCTTCAATCCTCTCTCCAGTCAAGATTAGATCAGTGAACCCAGCAGAAGAATTCCCAATGAGATGGTTGAAAAATGGCCCAGATAGGGTCCCTAAGAACATGTCTACCAACTCCCGATCAGTCAATGGTGGCTGCACCCTGCCAGCCAGGTCTCTCCACTTCTGAGCGTACTCCTTAAAACCTTCGCTTGCACCTAACGACATACCCTGGAGTTGGGTACGTGTGGGGGCAAGGTCGGCATTATATTGATACTGCTTATAGAAAGCAGTAGCCAACTCCTCCCAGTTACGAACCTTGGTCCCATCCAGCTGATAGAACCATTCGAGATGAGTCCCTGAAAGACTCTCCTGGAAGAAGTGGATCCATAAATTCTTATCCGCGGAGTACGGCTGAATTTTCCAAACATAGGACCTTAAATGCAGCTTGGGACAAGACGCCCCGTCATACTTAGAGAAGGATGGTGCTTTGAATTTGTGAGGGATAATCACACCAGTTGACAAACCCAGATCTCCGAAATCCAGCCCAGGTACCTGTTGAACCTCCATAGCTTTCAACCTGTCCTCCAGTTGCTTGTATTTGTCGTCTGCAGGAGGGTACTGCTCTTCATCAAAATCTGTCTCATTGTCGGAGACTACCGGACTAGGAACCCTTGCTTCTACCTGAGGAGTACTCCTGCCAACAGAAGAACCAGCCTCTTCATGCTGCAGAGCATTACCAAACCTTCGGCCCGAGTTGAACAGAACAGTTCTTCTCTTCTTCTTCTTCTCCTTCTTTAGGAGCATAGCCTTCAGCTCTTCTTGGCCTTGAGCCAAACCCTTGATTAGTTCCTGAAACTGCGCATTCTGCGCCTGAAGAGCCTTGATGGAAGTCTCAGTTGATGAAGAGGCGGGATCCATGATGCTGAAATAAACAGCGAAGAACTGTAAGCAACCTGAAAAGAGGAAAAACCTGCTATGCACATGATGTATGAAATGCGTATGAATTATGTTTTCAAAGACAATCGGGAATCAACTTTGTAAACAAAAAGGAACACACTTCATTAGATTCAACTTTGAAACTGAAATTATTCAACAGGTTGCTCTTAGGCGTTACATGAAAGGAAATACTGAAAAGGAAATAAAACTGTAAGAACACATCTGGAGCTCCTTATTGATCCCATGGTCTCCTCTTCTCAGTACGGATGTAGGCATTCAGAGCTCTCTCATTTTCCAACTGTTTTGTCAACTTCTGGATCTTTGATTCCTGCTCGTTGAACTTTTCCCGGTAAGAATCCCGCTCTTCTCGCAGTTGCGACCAAGATCTCTTCAATGTCTCATAATCAGTAGGTATCTGAGGAGGAAGAACAGTTGGAGTAACACCATCTTTGTCAGGACACTCAAGGATGACGGGTCTGACAGCTTCATACGGCATACCTAACTTCTGAGCACGGATGCGAACCCATTTGTAGTAGGCTTCCATAGGCAAAGAAGTCTTTGGCCCTAATTCTTGTGGGTCAGCTTTATGAACTTTGTCCCACGCCTTGATGAACCTACGACGCAGCTCGTCACTATCCACCTGAAACTCGAAACTGATGTGAGGCACCAACATCTCATGGGGGCCTGCTCTTCTTGCTCTTCCAAACTGACGGAGTGCTAGACATGGATTGTAAGAGATCCCCCCTTGGGTACCAATCAGAGGAACATTAGGGTATTCCCCGCATCGATCAATAATAGCTATCTCATCTAAACCTCTGCAAGTCCAAATGATGTCTTTGTCGGTGAGGGACATTAACCTGTAAGCCCAACCTCTTCCTTCTTGATTCTTCAGTATGAACTTAGGGAGGTGCGAAATAAACCACCTCACCAACAAAGGGATACAACACCATAGGGTTCCTCGTCTTCGGGTAGTACGAGCATGAAGTTGTTGCAAGATGTCACCCAAGAGAGTGGGCACAGGATTCTGAGACATAAAGATCCTTATGGCAGTGACATTGATGAAGTTATCAGGATTAGGAAACAGGACTAACCCATAGATTAGGAGAGCCAAGATGTCCTCATATGCCCTAAAGTCCAGGTCATTCCAGAAATTGTTAGCTTTACCAATCAGAAACTTGGCCAAGAAACCCTTAACTCCGCTTCTAGTTACCCAGTTGTCTGTTACCTCTTGATGGGTCAAAGGAAGAGCTGCAGCAACATCCTCAAGCCTGAGGGTCTTTTCCCAACCAGTAAAGGGAGTCTGATCCAAGATAGGGATATCAAGCAAATCAGAGAACTCTTCCAGGGTAGGGACCAGCTGGAAGTCTTGAAAGGTGAAGCACTGGTACAGAGGGTCATAGAACTGGGTCAGAACACTCATCAACTGTTGATCCCGCTTTGCAGTGACTAAACTGAGAAGAGAGCCATGCCTCTGAATGAAAGAAGTGGTATTTGGAATTCTGCTAACCAACTCATCAAGCAACTCAGGTGAACGAACAAAGTTGAACCGGATAGTATTCCTTCGCACAGGCATCATAATGTCCTACAAAACAGAGCAAAGGTGAAACCCTCTTGTCTTTGAAATGGTCTGTCCTTATGCAGGATGCATGCAATGCTCATGATGCTATGATGTTATGATAAAGCACACCACATATAGATACAAAGGCAAACATGGTAAGGCACACAAGTCACACAAGGCAAGCCCCTAAAGTTTAGGCCAGCATGAGGTCTAGGTACTACCCTCTTTCAGCTTGTTGGTTCATACCTGTCCTAATCAAAAGTAACCGGGTTCTTAAAGGATCCCAATATCATTGACTACCCTCAATCGGTCATAACTCCAGCATCGCAATCTTTTCTTGCGGCCAGAACCATCACGAGAGTTTAGCCTCAATGGGCGTAGCATACTGCTACAATTCTAAAGGCCAAGTTGTGTCAATTAAGGTTCTAAGGTTGTTGGTGCTTAATGACTCCTTAGAAGACCCATATTCTCCTCGTTGCAACACAAGGGATATCGGTACAGACCAAGGTGCCACACCAACGTAGCCACTGTTTCACCTGTGTCGGTCTACGCCGGACAGGTCCCTCACAGCTTATGCTACCTAAACAGGGTATCCCCAGATCCGGGTTAGGATCTATGTAACTCCGATACAACCCATAATAGTAAAGCAAGCAAAGAAGACAATTGAAAACACAGTGATCTTAATCCTAAGGTACACCTCACTTTATAAGTTTAGTCCCCAGCAGAGTCGCCAGTTCTGTGATCGGTGGATCTGGAACTGACTGTTTAACGCTGGTTCGCGAAATGTCGCGGAAGCAAGAGTCGCCACCGTCTTTTATTTTCTCCAAATGGAAAGGACAAAAGCACAGAAAAATTCCTTATAGAGATCGCTCTCGGTTCGGGAGGTAGATTATAGAAAGGGAAGGTGTTAGCACCCTTTCTATCCATGGTTATCCATGGGCTCTTAGATACTTGCTCACTTGTGTTTTCAAAAATGGTTTGTTTGCTTTTCAACTGTGGGTTTTAAAAAAAGTTTCTTTGAAAATTCCAGTTCGACTCTTGTATCGATCCTCAAGAGTGTTTGAAAAATTGCTTTTGAAAGCTTTTTGAAAAGTGTCGGTGTGAAAAGAGTTTTTGATTTGTTTTGAAATTAGAGCAAGTATCTACGAGAACCTACCTACCCTAAGGAATTCGTCTGTGTAAATGTCCTTTAAAGTAGTGCCATCCCACCATTGAGAGATAGGTAGCACCACCGTTGGAGGTGTTCGGGTCAATTCGAGGTTCGGGACATGGTGATCACCGGAGCAATGGGAAGACACCTTAGAAGCTACCCTCATGCCAGGTTCCCGGATCATGAGGACTTACTAAGACATCCTCTACTCGACGATCACCTTTCGAGGCAAGGCAACAGTGAGGCGTACCCTAGGGGTGGTGTGTGCGATTCGTGTGTCGTTTTCATTTGTATTTGTCTTGTCATGTTAAAGTGTTCTACGCTTGTTTTTATTTAAGGCCATTCATTCTTGCATACTTTTGATTAACAGTTAAAAATATTTGCGAGGAAAAGTAAATCTAAAGCTATTACAAATGGCGCGGGTCCACATCGCCAAAAATTAACCAGGACCCGATTTGACAGAAAATAAATAAACAAAGTAAAAGAATTTAAAGTGCGAGAAGTAATTAGAACGTTACAAGGCTTTGGGAGAGGTACATAATTATTTAAGCAAAATAAGATAAATATGCGAAATTAGAATAAAAATTAAGAACGAGGGCGTTGGACCCTTTTTGCAAAATATTAAAATTAATGAGGAATTAAAATTAAAAGAAGGCAAGAACTTGTTTTTTGGTATTTTATGTTTTATGATTTAATGTGAAAAAGGACAAAATTAATTGAAATTAATACTAACCCTAATTCTAATGGCTTTTAAATTTATTATGAAAATGTTAAATTAAAACCTAAATTGACCCTAATTTTTGTGTACAAATTTAATTATAAAGATAAATAAAATAAACAATATTATTGTGAAAAAAAGAAAAATTGAAAAGGAATAAAAACATTAATTAATCCTAATTCTATATTTTTTAGATTTTTTGTTATGAAAGAAATTAACATTAAAACCCTAATTTAAACTAATTAATTTACATGCATTTTTTACAAGAAATACTAAAATAAAATAATTATTATATTAATTCTTTTTTCTGATTTTTTTTAGATGCTTTTGTACTTTGTGAAAATATTTAATTAATTTAAACAAATAATAATTAATAAGAATAGAAATAATGCAAAGAAAAAAATATAAAAAAAAGCAAACCTAGGGGGGTGTCAGTCCCCAATATGGAGGTGTAATTCAGTAATCTGGCCCATTAAATTTGGCCTTTTTTGACTTTTTCCAGGTAGCGTGTACATGCTTTGACCATGGTGTATGGTGCTCTCCAATCCCAACCTTTGATTTGGATTTGTTAGACGCGTGGACGTTTGGATTATGGTGGTGTATCATGGATCATAACATAGGCGCTGCATATGAACGTTAGAGGAAAAATGATATGGGGATTATTGAAGACCTGGGGCTCGAACCCAGGTCTTGTATATTACCAGCACCATCGCCTGCCACTAGACCAATTCAACGCGTTTGATATATAAATAAACAACAAATATTATAAGAGAAAACAAAGGAGTTAGTGGGTAGCGCGCGATTTTTTCAAACAGACCAATCAAGCCTCGCCACCACATCATCCTCTTCGTTCTGTTTTTATTTTTCTGAAATACTAATAACATAGGCAATGGTTTCCATATGTTTCCTTAGGCCCTTTTCAAGAAAATAGCGACTAGAGCTCAGGCATTCATAAATTGGGCGCGATGGGTGTTTCTTCTTCGTCTCCATGCGCTGAATTGAATGGTCTTGGTCTGGAGGACCAATTTTTCTTTAACAAGAAACCCCCAATTTAGAACTCTGTAAACCCTAAAAATCAAACATGGCATATTTGTATACAACGCATAAAAACACAATCAAATATATTGGTTAGCTTCAGAACTTCATAATGAACATGAATCCATGAATAAAATGCTGTAAAAATGCTTAGATTGGAGAATACGATTATGCAATTTTCATGAGATATCTCAGGTTCTGTATACCAATTCCTTGGGCTTTGATGAGTGTTTTTGATTGAGAATCATTCAGGGGACCTTGAGGAAACTAATGGAACAAGAATTATCCTTTGAATCGCCCTCAAAAGTGGTTTTCAGTATTGACTTTTTTGAGAAAATTTTAGGTTATCAATGGAGTGTTCTGAGCAGCTGTGCGTGTGTATTTGCATTAGGGTTATGTTTCTTGTATATGTAGGAACAATTAGGTTAAGAAATCTGATCCAAAAGGCTTAGCATCCATGACTTTGAAAGATTTGATTTGCAAGATCTTTTTCAAATATTTTTCATATGTTTTTGTACCAATTAAGATCAAATCACTCCAAATCTTTCCACATTTGCATATGCACGAAATCTTGAGGCTAAAACATGTATAAAAAGATTGGTTAGCTTAAGTTAAATATTTTTCACATATTTAAATGATTTAAATGAATTAATATGAATAAAAATTCAAATAAATAAATAAAAAATGAGAAAATACTTCCCTTTGGGCCAAGTGGTCGTGCACATGTCATGGATGATGAATTATGGAAGAAAAATGGGCCCATTAGCAATTTTAGGTCATTTGAATCAATGTTGACTTTTCAAAATATCCAAAAATTTCCCAACTTCTACAAGGCATAACTTGCTCAATTTTTAAGCTTTTCTCATGTTCTTGGACATTTTGGAAAGGTCTTTGAGTCCTCTAACCAATGCCTTTGGTCCCATGTCATTTTGATTTACCAATCTCAAGTTATGTCCTTTGACTTAAAGTCCCTTTTTGTTGACTTTTGAAAATGACCTATAATGTTGAAATTGATAACTTTTTGTGAGAGCATTTCTTGGACTTGAAGTATGAAGATGAGTTGTAGGAAATATCTTTCTATTCAAAATGAGCTTTGGATGGGATTTTTCTGATAATCCATGTGAAAGTTTTGCCCTGGTCAATTTCAGTTGACTTTTTCAGCTGTCCAAATAAGGAAACTTTTGCATCTTGATGAATTATGAGCCAAATTTTGAGAATCATGATCAAGCATTGATCAAATGATGTTTGTGGCTTCAAAATGATATGTTGACCAAAAATTTGAACTTTTGACTGTCAAATGACCATTTTGCCCCTACAGTTGACTGTAGTGCAATTAGGGTTTTTGACTGTGCAATTTTGTGCTGAATGCCTTGAAACTTGATATGAGGATACTTGACCATATTTGTAGGCATGTGAGACTTGATTGGACCTTTGAAAACTTCCTTTTCTTGATCAGACTCAAAACCCTAGTTTTGACTGTATAGGAGGTCTTTGACTGTGCAACCCTTGGGGGAGATTTGAAGCATGACTTGGCAATTTCTTGGAGAATATGGGAGGGCAAATTTTGGGGTACAACACTGTCCTTCTTTGCTCACACCAGCACTGACAAACACTTCAGAAATTGGGGGAACCTGCTGCCCTTTGAGAGGAATCCAACCAGCTTGCACGGAGGATGACCGCTGATACCCAAGACCAAAACGATTTTTCTTCTCTGGAACTTCAATCAAATTGCCCCCAACTGTCATGGGGAGGTCTAGCTTCTATGAGGGCTTTGGCATCCTTCAAAGAGGCCAGGGGTATCTCAGACTTCTTACATTCCATGACGGGGATTTTGTCAACAGTAACAATCTCCAGAGCTTGAAAGGGAAACTCTTATACCTCGCCTTCCACTTCTACGTAACGGTAGGTAGTCAGATTATTAATCACTATGTCTTCTTCCCCGCAAACAATGACAACTTGGTCATTCACAACAAACTTCAGGCGTTGATGAAGGGTAGATGTCACAGCTCCTGCTACATGAATCCATGGACGACCCAAAAGGCAAGTATAGGATGGACGAATGTCCATAACATAGAATGACAAATAGAATGTGTGGGGACCAATCTTGACAGGCAAATCAACTTCTCCATCCACCGATATTCTCGAACCATCAAATGCCCGAACATTTAGAGTGGAGGGCCTCATCATTACTCTGTCCATATTCAGCTTAAACAAGGTAACCTTAGGCATCACATTGAGTGAAGAACCTGTATCCACCAAAACTTGAGATAAAATAGTGTCCAAACACTTCATAGAAACATGTAGCACTTTATTATGGGCTCTTCCTTCAATTCGGAGTTCATCATCGCAAAAACCCAAACAATTTCCCACAGCAATATTGGTGACTATTCCTTCAAACTGGGCCACAGAGATGTCTTGGGTAACATGAGCAGAACATAAGGTCTTCAATAAGGCGTTGCGATGGGCCTCTGAACATAAAAGAAGGGACAAGATGGAAATCTTGGATGGTGTCTGATTGAGCTGGTCCACTACTTTGTAATCACTCCGCTTGAGAATTCTTAAAAGTTGCTTCGCTTCTTGTCCCTCAGAAAGTATGGGTTGATTATCCATTGCTTGCTTTCCCTTAGCCTTAGCTAGAGCTTCACTGTTAGTTTCCTTAGGAGGTGGGGGTGGAGGAGAAAAGATCTGACCACTGCGAGTCATGTTACTTGTTCCCACAATGTTGGTAACATTCTTGTCACCTACCGGAGGGCACTCATACCTATTTCCATGAATGTAGACTATATTGCACTCCCATGGAACTGCCTTCGAGTCGCTGCTTGTAGGAGGAATGGGAGCTTGAATCATTGTGGGGGTAATAGGAACCTGAATTGTTAAAGGAATACCGGGGGTGGCTGAAAAACTTCTCGGATAGTAGGGGATTTCCAGAACATCAATTTCTTCTTCTCGGAACACTTTCTCTATCTGTAAGACACCTTCATCGATCAACTGTTGAATGGCCATCTTCAACTCAGCACACTCTTCTGGTTTAGAAGAACAGGTTAAGCAGAAGTCATGGAGTTCTTGTAGGACTCCATGCTTTAACAAATGTTCTTTGACAGTTTCCCAAGATATCTTAATTTCATCAACCTTCGATACCAAAATCGGTTCATTGACTTCTTCAATAGCATGGATTGTCCCTCCTTGATGGGGAGGCATAGGGTTATTTTGAACATTCGGACCAACAGGGTTGAAGTTGATGGCTTTCGCATCGATGAGATCTTGAACTTTGCACTTGAAAGCTCTACAATTTTCAATGGTATGGCCTGGGGCACCAGAGTGGAATTCACAATGAGCATTATTATCATATCCCATAGGGAGAGGATTTGGCGGTGTACCGAGTTCACGCAATTGAACCATTTGGCTAGCAAGTAACTGTGGGAGAAGCTGAGCGTAGGACATGGGAATAAGATCAAACCTTCTTTCAAGGGCTCTCTGTCTTGGAGGGGATCTTTTTCCTTGGAGATGTTGATTCGGTTGTTGATAAGTTGTAGGAGGTGCAAACTTTTGTTGCGGAACATAATGTGGTTGCGGAGAGAAAGGCCGTTGTTGGGCCATCCAAGGTGCTGGAGTTGTAGCAGCGTATACTTGCGGAACAAACTGGTTGGGAACAACAGTAGGTGTAGGAAAATAAGGGAATCGGACTTGAGGAAATGTGGGAGCTCTTCCTTGGTTGACGGTGATGGCACTAGTCTCGCCCTCTTTCTTCTTGATAAAACCGGAAAATGGTTTCCTATTAATGCCTGCATTGTTGTTAGCATTATTAGGAACACCTTGAATTGTTCCGGCCTTAATACATGTCTCAACACGTTCACCAATGATGACCATATCAGAAAATGAAGTAGAAGTGCTACTGAGCATATGCTGGAGATAAGGGCCTCGTAGAGTACCCATAAACAGATCAATAAACTCATGGTCCAAAAGAGGAGGTTGGACCCTTGCAGCTAGCTCATGCCACCACTGAGCGTATTCTTTGAAAGATTCTTCATACTTTTGTACCATCCCCTGGAGCTGAGTACGGCTCGGAGCCATATCAGTATTGTAATGGTAATGTTTCAGAAAAGCATCGGCAAGCTCTCCCCAAGTACCGACATGGGATCTCTCCAATTGCATATACCAATCCAAGGATGCCCTGGTCAAACTGTCCTGAAAGAAATGCATGAGCAAAGGTTCATTTCCAGCATAGGCCGCCATTTTGCGACAATAGGAACGGAGATGTGTCTCTGGGCAAGAAGTGCCTTTGTACTTGTCAAACTCTGGGACTTTGAACTTGGGAGGAATGACTACCCCAGGCACGAGGCACATTGCAGCAGTGTTGAATCCGGACGCCTTGATTCCTTCCATGGCTCTAAGTCGCTCTTCAAGGGCATGATACATCTTCACAGTTTCGGCAACCCCGACAGCAAGATTCACTTGGGGTTCATCGAGATCAATAACATCATGATGATTGTCGACATCATTCCTAGGAGCACCGGTAGGAGTCTCAACATTAGCATTGTCATTTCTCCCATTAGCAGAAGTGGAAGGTGAAGCAGTAGTAAGCTTGGAAACACTCTGGTGTAGTTCTTCTTGACCCTTAATCACGCCATGCAGAGTTTCCATGAGTTGATCCATGTGGGTACCCATAGTGTCCATATCTGGACGGAGTGCATTCTGATTCTCTTCAAAAAGATCCATTAGCTTTTGCTGGTTTCCTCTGGTACGATAAGGATGTGGATGAGTCGTCTTTGCTGTTTAATGAATTGAGAAAGGGGACCCCAATGAGTTTTTGTTGTGAAAAAATGAATGCATGGTAATATGGATGAATGCTTTATCTTCATTTCTAATGAGACCCAAAGACTCGTCTATCCTTTTTAAAATTTCCCTTTTGAAAAGTTATATCAACAAGACTTGTCTTTGGATTTCTCTAGATATGACATATATATACATGATGATGTGATGTTATGGTATGCTATGGCATGAAGTCTCAGCTCCACATATTCTGGATAACCATTGTGTAGTCTGTTGCACAGGCTGAAAGTAACAGGATCAAAAGTTTGATGTCACAGGCATGGAGTCAGAGTAACCACCCACGAGGTATGTACTAGGGGTTTATCACCTGCCGAACAAGGTTCTAAAGAGTTCTCGAAGTCTACGCTCTTCCTTTGGATATTACCGACGTCCCAATTACTTGGTAATCAGTAATATTCGCAGGAAAAACTCGTCTGAGTGCAATATCAGGTGACAACTACTTCCGGATTACTCTGTTACAGTCTCCGCATTGCACCTAAAAGGCCAAGATGGGTTAATGGTTCTACGGCCCTCAGCTTCTCGAGCTCCCAGGTTGAAAGCAACGACGTCTTCCAGATTACTCGGTAAACATCATTACCTTCAAGGGGACCTCCACTGAGTGGGGGATTCTCATGCCTCCTTCTTCGGGATTACTCCCTCAAAGTTAACATGACTATACCGCCCGTCCTAATCCTATGTGTAACCCAAGTCCGGGTAGAGGACTCATCAAACCCAACAACACAATATAACCAGAATATGTGAGTAGCAACAATGTATGCAATATATACAAAAGAATAAAGCAATAATAAAACAGTAAAGCAAAGTAAAGCAAATAAATAAACACCCAAAAAGACAAATAAACAAAACTAGGAGAGACTCGTAAAAGGTCCCGAGCAGAGTCGCCAGCTGAAACAACCGGCAGAAAACACAGATCCACCACCGAACTTTATTTATCCCAAAGGAAGGGGAAATATCGATAAAACCACAAGGTAATGGATAAGATGATCTTGCGACCAAGAGAAAGGGTAAGGGAGTCGGTTATGCGGGGGAAGGTATTAGCACCCCTCGCATCCGTTGTACTCAATGGGATCCATTTTGTTTGTTTGTCTTAAAGGGTGTATTTATCTACAACTATGCTTGCTAAAGGGAAATGGATGGTTTTTTATTATTGCGTTCGTGGGGGTTTCGCGACCCTTTGCCTACGTATCTAATGAAGGAATAAAAACATCATAGTTCCTCTATAAAATGGTTGGTTTGTTTGTGTTTTTTAGTGGGCGACGTTAACGCACGAATTCTAGCAATAGGCACGGCCGGTATCGCGGTAGAACGGAGATAACATGCCCTTTGGGGGGAGTTTTGATTTATTGAGTGTTTTTTAGTTTTAAAGTATATTCAAGTAATGATTAAAGAGTGTTTTTTTGGATTTTTTGGTTTGTTTACTTGTTAATTTTATCTTGCCATACGCCTAATTACTAGCATTTGTACAAAGTAAATAAAATGCAGAAAGATAAAATCCTACGCTATTACAACCGTATCAAAAGGCATAAAAAAAGAAAATATGAAGGGAAAAAATAAGATGAAAGGAAGAAAAATGATTGTCTTTCGATTGGGGGGAAGCACCCTTCGATTTGCATTCTGTTGGCCTCTTTCGATTGGGGCTGGCAACAGCAAAGTCACGTCTTTAGATTGGGCCTTGGCATAGGCGAAGTCCTGTCCTTCGATTGGGCAAGGGCAGCAGTGAGTTGTGTCCTTCAACTGGGCTTTGGCAGAGGCGAAGTCCTGTCCTTCGATTGGGCAAAGGTAGCAGCGAGTTGTGTCCTTCGACTGGGCATGGAATCAGTGAAGGCATGCTTTTCGTTTGGGCCTAGAGATAGAAGGTAGAAGCTTGGATTGAAGGAGTATGGTGAAGTTATGGTGTGGATCAATTGGTGAGTTTGTGATTGAGAATGTTGAAAATGGATCACATTCGGTTTTGTGGTTATCTCACTGTTTACAAGAAGGAAATAGAAAGGTGTTTTGATGTGTTGTGGATTGGTGAAGTGAGGTTTAAGGTTATGGTTAAAGAGGTTAATGGAAGGTCACAATTTGTTGTTGTTGTAAAGTTGAAAGGATTGTTGGGTAGAGGTTTTGGAATGAATTTTTTATGTGGATTTTTATTAAATAAAAAAAATATGACTAAGCAAAGTAAAAAAATAATTAACTAAGCTAAAAAAATTAAAATAAATTTAAAAGGGTATTAACTTGATTCTGAGGTTAACTAGATAGTCATAAAGCTAAGAAAATTAAAGAAAGAAAACTAAACTAATTAAAAGAGGTTTAAACTAAATAAATAAATGATTAAATAGATGAAAGAAACAAATTAAATTAAATGGATTGTTGGTGCAAAGGGGTTTCGACAGGTGTGAGGTTTTGAGAGGGTGTGGATTTGGTGAGGTTTTTTTTTAGTGGGTTTCTTGTATGTTTATGTAAAAATTTGTGTGATTTTTCTGGTTTCTAAATGAATTTTTTTTTTGTGAACTTTATGTGGATTTATAACACTTTATGTTTTAGTTGGTTCAACCATTATTGCAGTCCTGATTTCATGATTATTTCATTGCAAAAAAAAAACAGATACTACATAAGTGGTAAAGAGCTTACCTGCAACTGCCTTGAAGATGCCAAATAGAAAACCAGAGATGAGATTCCAATCAGGTACGATGGTAGACCCGTGCTTGATTTTTATCTTCCTTCTTTGTATTTTATTATGCTCTTCTTCTGCTTTTGTGTTTTTTGTGTGTATATGTTGATGTTGTTGCTTCTTTGTTGCATTTTGAATATTGCATAAACGGAGAAAGGTAAAAGTGTTGTTGTGTATGGTGATGGTGCTCTTACAGTTGAAATATAAAGGATGAGATGATGTGTTTGTGGCTTTGGAGAGGATTGTGAAAGGTTGTTACCGTTTCAAGTGCAGAGAGAGGTTTGGATTTGTGGAGTTAAATGTGGACGAAGGAGTATCAGTGATGGTGCAAGATTTATGAAGGTTCAAAGGTATGAACAACCACTTTTGTGTGATATTTTTTCTGTTGTCTTCTCCCTTTTCTTTCTTTTCGTTGATACCACTGTTATATAGAGGAGGAGGATGAAAAAAAGAGGGGGAATATAAGTTGAAACTTGGATCAGATCAAACCAAAGCTATAACTCTGTTATATTGCTTTATTAAATATTGTTTGTATTTATTCTAATTTTGTGTAAGTACGGGACTGAGACATGCAGGCTCAGCAGTGTTTTTGGAGCATTGTGGCAGGTTGGTATAGGACTGTTGCATGGCAGCACAACTGGCTTGGGTTTGGCAGTATATAGGAATTTGGTCTTGAGTTGAATGCAAGAGTGAGATCGAAGCACACCTGTTCGAAGGAAGCCTTTGTCTCAGTCGAAGCTTAGTACTAACATAGTCAATGTCTTGTCGAAGCCTGCATGGAGGGGGTCTAAACTTTGTGACTCCAAGCAAGCACAACAAAGGGTCAATGCTCAAATAAAGACTTGCATGAAGGGAGCCATATGCCCATTCGAAAGAGGCATGCAGGAGGCAAAATGTCCAGATTCGAAAGAGGCATACATGAGGCCAAATGTCCAGATTCGAAAGAGGCAAACGTGAAGAAAGATGTCCATATTTGAAAGAGGCATGCAAGAGGCAAAATGTCCAGATTCTAAAGAGGCAAACATGAGGCAAGATGTCCAGATTCGAAAGAGGCATGTAGGAGGTGAAATGTCCAGATTCGAAAGAGGCAAACATGAGGCAAGATGTCCAGATTCGAAAGAGGCATGCAGGAGGCAAAATGTCCAGATTCGAAAGAGGCATACAGGCAGTGAACTTGGTGAATCGAAAAGGCTTGAAGGCAGTAAACTTGTCCAGATCGAAGTAGGCTTGCATGAAGAGATATTTTCTTTATGGATGCTAGCATAAAGGGAAGCCATTGACTTATGCGTTGAAGGCAAGCACAGAGGACGCCATTTCCTTGTGGGTCAAAAGCAAGCAGGAATAAAGGATGTACTCCTTGGGAATCGAAACAAAGTATGCAGGAGGCTACAACTTTTGTGAATCAAAGAAAGCATGCAAGAGGACATTGCTTAAACAAAGCTTGCATGAAGAGCCACTATCCAATCGAAGCTTGCATGAAGGAAGCCAAATACTCAATCGAAGCCCCCTGAATCCAACTTGCTCGAAGGAAGCCAGATGCTCAATCGAAACCTCTAAATCCAGCTTGATCGAAGGAAGCCATATGCTCAATCGAAGCCCCTAAATCCAGCTTGATCGAAGGAAGCCATATGCTCAATCGAAGCCCCTAAATCCAGCTTGCTCGAAGGAAGCCATATGCTCAATCGAAGCCCCTAAATCCAGCTTGATCGAAGGAAGCCATATGCTCAATCGAAGCCCCTAAATCCAGCTTGCTCGAAGGAAGCCAGATGCTCAATCGAAGTCCCTAAATCGAAGCAAACTTGCTCTTCTTCAATTTTGTCAAAAAAAACAAATTTATCTGTTTTGCTCTTTCAATAGTTTCCTCTTTGACTTGATGCTTGAAAATCCAATATGATCCAATTGTACTTGTGCAGACTTAAACCCTGAGAACCTTGACCAGCACACATAGGTAAATAAACCCTAATCCAGGCTCTGATAAAATTGAGCAAGAACCAACCTTGTAACATGACGATAAAATTCATTCCACGATCCACTAATCGAGAACCAGATGTGCTTCCTTTTTACTTGATAAGAAAACATCAAAACAAGATTATACAAAAAGAGGGAGCATCCCTAATACTTCAAACCAAAGTGCCTGATCCCATGAGATGTGGGATATGCAAATGACTGAGTAATAAAATGATGCAAATGGAATGCAAAGTTCAAAGCCAGACAAGAATAAAAGAGATAGGGCAAATTTGGGGTACGACAGATAGCAATGTCAAGACATGTTTTTTATAAGGGACAAGGTTAGGGTGTTTGGTGTCCCATTCCCCTTTGATCTGACTGATGACCAAGGTTGAGTCTCTGAATACATCCAACGATTTGATCCCCGAGTCTATGGCAGCTCTAGGACCGAAGATGCATGCTTCATATTTCGCCATGTTGTTTATGCAATTGAAGCAAAGTCTGGAGGTAAAGGGAGTATGACACCCTTCTGGAGATATGAGTACAACACCGATACCATTACCAAGTGAATTAGATTCACCATCAAAGAACAGGGTCCATCGAGATCCTTGTTCAGGTCCGTCATATGGCCTGATTTCTTCGTAGTTGTCTAATGTCATGATGTCTTCATCCGGGCATTCAAACTTCATGGACTGATAGTCTTCTACAGCTTGGTGAGCAAGGTGATCAGCTAGTACACTGCCCTTTATAGCTTTCTGGGTAGTATACTGTATGTCATACTCTGTCAGGATCATCTTCCATCTCGCTATTCTCCCAGAAAGAGGGGCTTCTTGAAGATGTATTTTATCGGATCCATTTTAGATATCAACAAGGTAGTATGAGTCAGCATATACCGTCTTAGCTGGCGAGAAGCCCATGCCAGAGTACAACAAGTTTTCTCGATCAGTGAATATCTGGTTTCACAGTCGGTAAAATTTTTGCTCAGGTAGTAAATAGCATGCTCTTTTCGGCCAGACTCGTCATGCTTCCCCAATACACACCCCCATTGAGTTTTCTAAAACAATCAGATACATGATCAACGGTCTTCCCTCGACTGGTGGCATCAACACAGGAGGCTCTTGTAAGTATTCTTTGATTTTTTTCAAAAGCAACTTAGAATTCATCATTCCATTTGACTACTTGATCTTTCTTCAATAGTTTGAAGATTGGCTCACAAGTAGCTGTCAAGTGAGAAATGAATTTGGTGATATAGTTCAAACGTCCCAAGAATCCTCTGACTTCCTTCTCAGTACGAGGAGCATGCATCTCTTGTATTGATTTAACTTTAGCAGGATCGAGCTCAATACCCTTGTTGCTGACGATAAAGCCTAGGAGTTTACCAGACCGTACCCCGAATGTGCATTTGTTTGGATTCAACCTCAACTTGTACTTCTTTAGTCTCTCAAACTGTTTTTGTAAGTGGTCGAGATGCTCTTCTTCTGTTTGTGATCTGGCTATCATATCGTCTATGTAGACCTCTATCTCATGATGTATCATGTCATGAAATAAAGCTACCATGGCGCGTTGATAGGTTTCCCCAGCATTCTTCAGTCCAAATGGCATCACCTTGTAGAAAAATGTGCCCCACTGTGTGACAAATGTTGTTTTCTCCATATCCTCAGGTGCCATTTTGATTTGTTTGTAACCTGAGAATCCGTCCATGAAGGAAAACACTTTGTGTTGTGCCGTATTGTCAACTAGGATATCAATGTGGGGGAGTGGAAAATCATCCTTAGGGCTTGCCCTATTCAAATCTCGATAATCCACACACATTCGCACTTTGCCGTCCTTTTTGGGCACGGGAACAACATTGGCAACCCATTGGGGGTAAGAGGTGACGGCCAAGAATCTGACGTTAAATTGCTTCATGACCTATGCTTTAATCTTTTCTGACATATCGGGCCTCATGCGGAGAACCTTTTGCTTTACTGGCAAACAATCTTCCCTTGTAGGCAGACGATGTACCACGATGTCTGTATCAAGTCTTGGCATGTCTTTATATGACCAGGAAAAAACTTCAACATAATCGTGTAACAACTGAATCAGACGCTCCTTGACACTGGGTTCCAGATTGGCACCCACCTTGACCTCTTTTTTATCCTCCTTGGTACCCAGGTTGACTGTCTCCACGGGTTCCTCGTGAGGTTGAATGGTTCTTTCCTCTTGTTGTAGAAGTCTGGCAAGTTCTCCTGGTGCTTCGCAATCTTCCTCACCTTTGTCTTCGACTTGGTAGATTGGATTCTCAGAGTCACGAAAGACCATAGCAATATCGTTACCCATGGGATCCAGAATGGATGGATACCTGCATTGTGAGTGTGGGTGGGTGTAAGGGTATAGCTATCTTTGAAAGAAAATAAAATGTAAAAGAAAAACAATAAGCACAAAAGTTTGTATGTGAAAACGTCCATGATTCATTGATGTCATATGAAGATGAAATAATAACCCTTACAAATGGACCATTGTGCCTCGGGTAAGACACAAGGTTTTAAGGGTGCGAATTGTTTTTGAATAATACATATCCAACAAAATGTAAAGATAAATTATTGTGGAATAAAAGTGATTGGGACGAAGTCTCTAGCCTCCCAATTGCTGAGCCCTCCATTAAAAGTCGGAAAGATCCAATACTCTAGGTTGCAATCATCTTCACCATCTTCTACCGCATTGACCTCACGGTTGCTGATCTTCAAGGGTGGCCCCCCAGCACGGGCACGACGTACAGCCTTTTGAGCACTTGAAGTGAAACCTAAGCCAAACTTGTCAGATTTATACGGGATATCTGGAAGTTTCCCCCAGATAGTGTATCCTCCTTCTTCTACTACTGCTTTGGCATCCTTTAGTGATGACATTCGGAGTGGAGGTCTCGTAATCTTGGGAATCTGGGACACAGTCTTGGTCACTGCCACCTCTTGGGGGACCTCTTCGAAGTGTTGAAAAGGAGTTTCAATGAATTCTCTGACCAATTCCACATATCTGAAGGAATTGAGATGACTGATCATGTATTCTTCCTCTCCATGGATAGTGATAATCTTCCCTTGAGCCGGATACTTTAGCATCTGGTGCAATGTAGAGGTAACAGCGCCAGCATTATGGATCCATGATCGGCTTAACAAACAGGAGTAAGAAGGGCGGATATCCATTACATAAAAGGTTGAATTGAAAGTTTGAGTCCCAACCTTTATGGGGATATCCACTTCCCCGTGCACCATCCTCTTCGAGCCATCAAATGCCCTTACCATTATGTTGCTTGGCTTCAAAGTCAACCCCTCATAGTCAAGTCTGTCAAGAGGTTTTTTGGGTAATACATTCAAAGATGAGTCAGTATCCACCAAAACATGGGCCAGAGTTGTGCCCCTACATTCCACAGAGACATGCAAGGCCTCATTGTGCTTTCTTCCCCTTGGTGTCAAATAAGCATCCGAGAAGCCTAGGCCGTTATCCGCTGTCAAGCTAGCCACGCAGTCTTGGAATTGATCAACAGATGTCTCTTGAGGCACATGCACTATTTTTAGGAACTTCACCGAGGCTTTCGCATGTGCCTCGGAACACAGTAGTAATGCCAGCATGGAGATTTTGGAGGGAGTTTTCCCCAATTGTTCAACTACATTGTAGTCGCTTTTCTTTATAATTTTTAGGATCTCTTCCATTTCTTTCTTGGAAGCCTCAGGGATAGCCAGTGATTGAGCCTTCGTCTGGACAGGCTCCACTTGAATACTCTTTCCTCGAGTCTCAATAGCAGGAGTGTTGGTAGGAATGATAAAAAGGATTGTAACATTTTCGTCAATAGGAGCACTTATAGAGATGATTATGGGTACGGAAGTAACCTTTGGAGCAGCCACAGGGATGATCACGGGTCCAGAAACTGCTTTTGGGGGAGCAATTTCTGGAGAAAAGATCCTACCGCTTTGGGTAATTTTGCTAGTTCCGGCAATATTGCTGATGTCGGAATCTTCCTCTTTGGAGCTTATCTCTTCGGCGGCCGGACAGTCTTGTTTGATGCCATGGTAGTAAATGTCCCCTCCATAATTCCACGACATCGTTTTGTCTGATTCATATGGGACTGGTCCATGCATTATGATTATTAGAGGAGCTGCTTTTGGAACTGATGTAATTCTAACGGGTCTTTTGGTGGAGACCCTGGAAGAATTGGCAGAAATGGTAATGATTGAAACATATTCAACAGGAATAGGTGAAACAAGAGTACTTTCAAACAAAATCTCTTTGTTATCTATCAGGCGCTGAATGCCTGCTTTCAACAAAGGGCAATTAGTTGGTGAGGACAAGTAGTGATGGCAAACTTCATTACAGTCCAGGAACACACTGGCTTTCAACAAGTTTATCTTAATGGTTGGAAGTAGAGTCATGAGTTCATCAACTTTGGTAACAAACAAATCTTCTTCAATAGCATTGGTATTGTGACCATGTCTGGGCATAGGAGAAGAAATGAAATTTGGCTTCTCGGGAGCATCAAACTCAATTTCTTTTGCTTCAATGAGGTCTTGTATTTTGTTCTCCAAGGCCCAATAGTTATTAGTATCGTGACCAGGACTTTCAGAGTGATATGTGCAACGGGCATGGGATGATAATGAGGGGATGTTGTATTGGATTTTTTTGGAGCTTCTTTCAAGGTTACCAAATTGGATCTTAGTAGATGAGGTAATACTTGAGACGTAGTCATGTTGATTCTGGTGAATTTCCTGACTGGCCTTTCCACCCTTGGTTGATTACTTCTTTGTTGGTGAGATGTAGGCTTGGGAATCATAACAGCCCCCACCATTGGTAGACGTTCGGCCCTATCTTGGTTCTTTTGCGGATATACAACAGCTACCTCTTTCTTCCCGATGAAAGGCTTCCTTACAACTGTAGAAGAAGATGAATCCTTCTAAATCTTTCCACTTTTTATGCCAGCTTCCACCCTCTCTCCGGTCAATATTAGTTCAGTAAAGTAGGAAGATGAACTTACGATTAAATGGTTGAAGAAAGGACCAGACAAAGTGCCCAAGAACATGTCCACCAATTCTCTCTCAGACAGAGGGGGTTGAACTCTTCCATCCAAATCTCTCCATTTTTGTGCATAGTCCTTGAAACCTTCATTGGAAGCCATTACCATACTCTGGAGTTGAGTACGGGTAGGCGCCAAATCAGCATTGTAACGATATTGTTTGTAGAAAGCTGCAGCAAGATCTTCCCAATTGTGGACGTTGGCTCTTTCTAGTTGGTAAAACCATTCAAGTTGTGTTCCAGATAGACTGTCTTGGAAAAAATGCACCCATAAGTCTTTATCAGCGGTGTGGGGTTGGATTTTTCTCACATATGATCAGAGATGCATTTTAGGGCATGACACTCCATCATATTTGGCAAATATAGGCACTTTAAATTTCGTTGGAATCACGATCCCTGACACTAGTCCCAATTTTTCAAAGTCTAAGCCCGACACCTTTTGTATTTCCATCGCACTCAAGCGCTCTTCGAGATGTCTATACTTGTCATCAGCTGGAGGATACTGTTCCTCAGAGTAGTCTTCCTCTTCTTCCTCCTCTTCTTCCCATTCTGGCGGGACAGCTGTTTCCTTGCCTTTCCCTTCTCCTTCACCGGATGTTGTTGCAAAGTTCAAAGTCCTTCTTGTCTGCCCCTGAAATCTTCTCCCCATGTTTAAGACTCCAGTTACCTTCTTTGTTTTCTTTTTCCTCTCCTTAGCTAGTAGCGTCTTCAACTCTTCTTGCCTCTTGGCTAGGGTCATGAGCAACTGTTGAAACTGCGTATTCTGGGCTTGGAGATCTTTCATTATTTGCTCGAGATCCATCTTACTGAAATAAACAGTAGAGAGATGAGGAGACTTGTTGCAAAAGACCTGTTTATGCTATGATGAATGATATGTGTATATGCGATATTTTCAAGGATTTCAAAGATTCAAGTTTGTTTTAGACAAAAAGAAACATACGTTATATTAATAAGATAAAGTTTGAGTACATCAATTCCCCTTGGACAAAATAATACAAAACTCTAAGATAAAAAAGTAGTGTGCATCCTCTTTGGTGCAATGTAGGCATTTAGAGTCTGCTCCTCATGAAGTAGCCTAGTGAGTTCCAAAACCTTCTTCTCGCTTGCGTAGAATTGGGCTTCGAAAGTATCTCGCTCTCCTTTGAGTTGTATCCAATCCCTTTGTAAGTCTTCAAGAGATGTGGGCATGTCAGGATGTAGGATAGTGTATGGAACATCTCCCTTCTTGACGGGCTCAATGATTACTGGGAGAATGGAGGCGTAAGGAATCATAAGACTCTGAGCACGAGTTCATACCCATTTGAGGTAAGGCTCAAGAGAGATGGAATTCTTGTGTCCCAAAGTATTGCTATCCACCTTGTTTAGAATCCTCCAAGCTCGGATAAATCTCTGGCGAAGACCTTGATCGTCGTTGTCGTAGTCGAATACCAAACCTTGAATCAGCATCTCGTGCAGGCCATCCCTTCGGGTGTAACCAAACTGTCTTAAGGATAAACTTGGGTTGTAGGTGATGCCTCCCCTAATTCCTAGTAAAGGGACATTAGGAAATTCTCCACAACGGTCGACGATGATAACATTCTCTTTGGATCGGGAGCACCAATGAATGTCTGAATGTTTGAGCGTCATCAACCTTTGTGACCATCTTGAACCTTTCTCATTCTTTAAGACTGATTGGGGAAGATGAGAAATAAACCATCTTGCCAAGAGAGGAGTGCAACACATAAGGACACCTCTTTTCCTCATTGTGCGAGTGTGAAAAGAGTGTAGGATATCCCCTAGCAATGTAGGCACCGGATTGCGTGATATGAAGATTTTGACGCTGTTGACATCTATGAGTTGGTCAGGATTTGGAAACAAAACCATCCATAGACGAGGAGAGCCACAATTTCTTCAAAGGCTTGCAAATCTATGGAATTCCAGCAGCTTTGGGCTTTCTCAAACAGGAACTTTGCTAAGAAACCTTTGACACCACTCCTTGTTTCCCAATGAGTTGTGACATCAGATGAGTGCAAGTGTAAAGCTTGAGCAATCTCTTCTGGCTTTGGATCTCTTTATGTACCGTTGAAAGGTAGTTGATTTAGAATGGGAATCCTCAAGAGTTGGGAGAATTCTTCCAAAGTAGGTACAAGTTGATAGTCGGGAAATGTGAAGCAATGGTGCAAAGGATTAAAGAACTGAAAGAGCACCTTCATCATGTCCTCATCTGTGTTGGAGGTGACCAAGTTGAGAAGACGACCATGTCTCTTGGTGAATGGAGAGTTTTCAGGAATCCTTGAAGCTAGCTCCTTAAGTTGTGGAGGGATTCTCACAAGGTTGACTTGAATAGTTTTCCTGCGAAGTGAATCCATATCCTACAAAAGAAGAACAAAGATGAATCCCAAAATCCTTGAAATGGTTAGTGGATGTATATGATGTTCATGGTGACGATGATGTTATGTACAAGTATGCATATACAAGCAAAGCAAACAAGTCCTTATTTTAGGCTTGCATGGAGTTTTATAAGTAAGTACCCTCTTGAAGTTTAGTTGGCTTAAACCTGTCCTAGTAATAGTAAATGGGTTCTAAGGAGCTCAATATCACTGGATTGTTTCCTTGGTCATTGTTTCAGCTCAAGCCTCTTTAATGGCGACCGAAATATCCCAAGAAACCAAACCTAAATAAGTGTAGTATCGAGTATCTACCAACTTCGGATTGCACCAAAGTCGGTCATGTCACTATCCTAAAGGCCAAGTTGGTCAAACAAAGGTTCTAGAAGTTCATTAGTGCTTCATGACATTGCTCAGCGGCCCCGTATTCACTTTAATTAACTCAAAGGCTATGCGTACCCACAAATATGTCTCACTAACATAGCTATTTCTTAGACCATGTCGGTATACCTTGCACAGTTTCCACAACGTATTGCTACTTACCTATAATGTATCCCAAATCCGGGTAGAGGATTCAAACCCAAACAAAGAACCATAATGTAAAGCATACAAGTCAAACAATGTAAGCAAGTAAATGTGATCTAAACCCTAAGGTAACCCCACTTTTAGAATCCTCCCCAGCAGAGTCGTCAATTCTATGATACGGCGGGAGAACTGACTTGATTGTTTTGCGTTTGTGTTCGCAAATGTTGCGGTTTAGCAAGAGTCTCCAATGACTTTTCTTTTATCCAATAAGGAAAGGTGAAAAAGTACAGGAAAGACCTTTAGAGATGTTTTCTTGAGTTCGGGGGGTAGATTATGAAAAAGGAAGGTATTAGCACCCTTTTCATCCATGGTTTTCCATGGGCTCTTAGTTACTTGCTAGATCACTTGCTTTCGCTTGAAATTGTGCTTTGTGTGGTTTTTTAAAAGTATTTTGTAAAGCGTTTTTCTTTGTAATGGCTCTCGTTTCTATAAGAACTCATACAAAGTGTTGTCTTTTGAAAAATTTTCAAAGTGAGAGTGTTGGTGTATAGAATGTTTTTGTTGTGAGCAAGCAAGAAACTAGGAGCGAATCTACCTACTCAAAAGGTCTTAGGTGTTATTTTCCTCCTCCTTTAGACGTTGCTATCTTACCATTGTTTTGGTAAGAAGCTCCATCGTTGGATGTGAAGGGACGGACGTTGGGATGTTTGTATAGTCATAGAAGGCAACCGATGGGACATTTTAGCAATGTCAATTTTAGGGACTAGATCGTTTATTGAAGGCAACATCGAGGGTCATCGAGGGACTACGATCTTTTATCAAGGGTCTTTGCTAAAACGCCCATGTTCGAGCGACATGACTATTTTTCCGATAGGAAACAAAGTGAGATTACCCTAAGGGTGCATGTGTGTAAAGTGTGTTGGATTGCATGCATTTTAGTCTTGCTTTTTAGGGTGATTTATTTGTCAATTGCATTCCTTGTCATACACACCTCAATTACTAGCATTTACATTCGAAAACGATAAATTGGAGAAACGTAAATTCCTACGCTATTACAATATTTCGAGGATGGGGTGTACATATTTACAAATGGGGATTGCAAATTAAATCCTAAGTTACTATTACAACCACATTGAAATGGATAAGAATGTACAAGAAAATATGAAATTAACTTGTTTTGTTTTAGAAAAGAGATAAGTTTGGTTTAAGAAAATATTTTTGATCTCTTTGTGTTGAAAGGAATAAAATATAATATGTGAATACGAAATATTTTTGGTGTTTTTTGATTAATGATAAAATAAAAGTGATGATAAAAAAAATAACAAGGACAAGAAAGACAGAATCAGCAAAAATGCTGAAAAGAAGAGGTCAGAAGTTCTGACTCTGGCATATTGCACAAACAAAAACAATGTTAACAGAAATAGGGAAAGCCATAAGTTCTGGATCCGCTGGGAACAAAGAAGTTTTCAGAAATTCTGATGCTACTGACAGAACTTCATCTCCCTTTCCATGCTAGTCAGAACATCTGCAACTTAGCCATTTCTTAACATAACAGAAGTTACGTATATAACAATTATGACAAGTTTCATAATGTTTCAGAAGCAAAAGATATTAGCAATATAGATCAGAAGCAAACGTGAATTTGCTAATCCTAATTATGAGTCCTAATTTCTTCATGAAGTTCTGAATTGGAATTCCCTCTACTTAGGCAGACAGATGCATGAAATATCGGAAGATGTACATCATCAGAACCAGAATATCTACATTGTATTTTAAACATGCAAAATCTGATAATGCCTAAGTAATATGATGAGAGTCAGCAGAATCTTACCTTGCAGCTGGAAAAGATTATGTGAACTGGAGGTTGGTCCTGAACTCTGGTGATGTTCTGAGCAACTCCTTCACGTACCCAGCAGGTTGGAAGCTTTCAATTTCTGGAACAGCCAAGGGGTGATGTTCTGACTTCTTTGAGGTGAAGATGGATGGAGAGTGTATTGTAGTATGGATAAAGAAGTTAGGATAGCTTCTAATATATAAGTTAGAAACTGCGTGGATGGTTTTTTGTCAAGAAACACTTGAGAACAAATGATGTTTGAATGCAAGGAATCAAAAGTTAACAGGTTTTTTTTTGTAGTTTGTGTTTGCAGTTTTTGGACTCTTGGAATTTTTTTGCAGGGATTCAGGGCTTTTCTTTCTCAAATTTCCAACCATTTTACCATTGCCAATAGCTTTTAATTTATAGGCAAAGATCTTATATCTTGGAGAGTGCAACCATCACACGCTAGGGTGCTACCTTGCTGTTTGAAACAAGTATGGTGGTTAGTAGCCTTAGAAGCGCCTAAGATGGAATTGTAAGAAAGAATTAAGGAAAAGTAACTTCCAAAGCAAAAGTAACGCATGGGCCCAACACACTTTTGTACAAGAGTTTGCTTTTCCAAGACAGCAATTGTACTTTTATGCCACACGTGGGGAAATCCTTTGGATAAAAACTCAAAAGTGGTTGTGAGCATTAAATGATGATGAGATTTATCAAATCATAAATCCTGCCATGTGAAACTTTGCCTCATTGTTTAATTCTGGATCAGAAGTTCAGCTTCAGCATAGCTTATAATAGACATCCAATCTTCTGATCCTTGTATCTCTTGGCTCCAACATGTTCTGAAGGAGCTCTCAGACTTTTCAGGAAGCTTGCAGCATGCTTTGTAACCTTCTTTGAATTTCCCCTTGCAAACTCTGACTAAACCTTTATGAAAACTGGCCCAGAAGTTCTTACCCAATTCTGTCTTGAAAATGTCCAGAATTTGCTGAGTGCTTTAGTTTCATGGACGTGTCTTTTAACATTTATAACTTGAAATTCCAGCATTTCCAGGAGAAGTTATGTTCTACAATGTTTTAGATCTTATTTAAATCTATAACTTTTGTATCATAAGTTCTGCCAGAATCAGGTTGCATCATGGTGATAATCTGATCAGAAGTTCTGAGCTTGTCATATTTCTTAAACACTTAGAAAATTCTAAATATTTAGAAATTTAACTTTTCCAAAGTAACTTTTGATTTTTGAATTTCTTGATGAAACAAACTTCATATTTCAACGTGTCTTGACGAAATATGATCCTTGAAGCTTGATTTTGATCCAAAAGTCAAAGTTTGACTTTTTAGTAAGCAAATGACTATTTTGCCCTTGTGAATGGCTTTCTTGGAAAATTTGTATTTCATGGCTTGAAATTGGATGGGAACAAACCTGAGGGTTCAAGGTGATCCTTTGAGAAATAAGAGGGTAAATTTTGGGGTACAACACAGAGCTCTACACAAGATGATCTTTTCCTGCAGCGAAACATTCCTTATTTTCAGCTGGAAGATAATGGATCTTTTCCTCAGGAGGTTAAGAGTTGTTTGAAGTCAGGATGATTTCTTTTGGTTGGACTGCAATTTATTTTTACAGTATCCTATCCAAAGTCCACTTTTCAGTGGCATCCTTCTTCAGAGTTGGTGTGTTTGAATTGGAATCTAGCATCGCAGTTTATACCCGTTGGTTATTGGTTCAAATGGTTATTCCTTATTGAAGTCCAATTTCCCAAGGATGATTTCTCAGATGTTCCTGGTTTTTTCGACAGTTTATTTTTGACATTGTTATTCCCCAGTGAATCATTTAAACGTGCATCATTATATTGCATCTACTCAAATGCGTAGCATTTCCATTGAAATGGAGAATTACGCTGAAAATAATATATTCAAACATGCATTAAAACATAAGCCAATTTTGTTTCTTACCAGAAGTAACCAGATTATTATTCTCAAAGATAAATAGCCCTCAGAGCTTATCACAAGGGTTATTCCATCATGCTTCCCTGATGGATTCTGTTGTGATTTCTATCCCCAGTCAGGTCTTGTGGTGTTTTCTCTTTCCCCAGAGAGTCCTTGGCAACCCTTATTAGAGTACCCTCCTCGGTTGGTCTCTTTCTTTAGTGTAAGTTCTCTTTCACTTAGCATTTTATCGAAGTCGATATCTATCTGTATCCCTAGTAAGTTCGCCTTTGATCAGTGTTCTTTCCCTAGGAGTCTATCTTCAATTAGTTTTTCTTGTTAGAGCCTTCTTCGATCGGTCTCTTCCTTGTTTATATATTTCTAATTCTACCTGGCATATACCCGATATATTTCTTATATGTGTTCGCTACCAACTCCGGACATGTATTCTTGATATATTTGTTAGAGCCTACTTTAGCCAGTATCTTTCTTATATGTGTCCACTACCAACTCCGGACATGTATTCTTGATATCTTTGTTAGATCCTTCTTCGACCCGTCTCTTTCTTGTATACGTGTGTTACCAACTCCAAAAATGTATTCTTGATATCTTTGTTAGAGTCTTCTTTGGTCGGTCTCTTTCTTGTATGTGTCCAATTTTACTGGACATGTATGTTTGATATCTTTGGTCGGACAGGTGCGTCCTTCCTCGTTAGAGTCTGTTTCGGTTAGGTCTCTTTCTTATATGTGTCAGCTACCAACTTCGAACATGTATTCTTGATATCTTTGTTAGATCTTTCTTCGGTCGGTCTCTTTCTTGTATGTGTCTGCTACCAACTCCGTACATGTATTCTTGATATCTTTGTTAGAGCCTTCTTTGGTCAGTCTCTTTCTTTTATATGTCCTTTACCAACTCCAGACATGTATTCTTGATATCTTTGTTAGAGCCTGCTTCGGTCTAGCTCTTTCTTATATGTGTTCGCTACTAACTTCGGACATGTATTCTTGATATCTTTGTTAGAGCCTTCTTCAGGTTGTCTCTTTATTGTATGTGTCCGCTATCAACTTTAGACATGTATTCTTGATATCTTTGTTAGTGCCTACTTCAGTTGATCTCTTTCTTATATATGTCGGCTACCAACTCCGGACATGTATTCTTGATATCTTTGTTAGAGCCTACTTCAGTCAGCCTCTTTATTATATATGTCTGCTACCAACTCCAGGAATGTATTCTTCACATCTTTGGTTGGACAAGTGCGTCTTTCCTCGTTAGAGTCCTCTTTTGGTCTCTTTCTTGTATGTGTATGATACTAACATCGGACATGTATGTTTTATATCTTTGTTAGAAACTTTTTTCGGTCGGTCTCTTTCTTCTTGATATGTGTTTAATCTTGACCTGATATATATTCCCCAAGTTCACTTGGTCCCTTGTATGTCTAACCTTGGCCTGATGTACGTCTCTAAAACTCTACCCCAGGGTAACAATAAAAATAGAAAATAGAAAAAACCAAAATATTTGACTTTCATTTGTTCTTTAGAGTACAAATTTTATGGTTCCATTGAGTATTCAATCCCCTTCTACCTCGTTTGTTCGAAAGGCTAGTCCTAATCTCACCCTCAGGTTTAAGATGATTGAATCGAGCCAGTTGTTGCACCCCAAAATTCTCCCTCTTCAGTTTAACCCCAATTGGATTATTTTTTTCTAACATACTCATGCATACATATCATTGATTTAGTGGTTATGGGAGCGAAGCATTTATCTGTGTCAAGCTACAAAAATAATGGTTCTGTTAGGCAGTACAACAAGGCATAAACTCAGGGTTTTCGAGATTCAATTGCGCTCCACATATTTCTTCGAGCTACTCAATCAATGAGTGATCAAGTCGTCATCATGCCAAGCTCTTAATCATTCTATCATGCCTCAAATTGAAAAGAAAATCAAGCGTTCGGGTTGATTCTGAATAGTTTGGACAAAAAATCAGCATTTCGTAGTTTGTGTTCAAAAGTTCATAACTTTCATCTAGAAAATCATTTTTAGTGGGGTCTTTGGGTGTTGGATTTGTCTCAATATCCTCTTAATTTCAGATTTTTGGGTCGGAAGCTAATCTTGTGAAGCAGATCTCTGAAATTGTGAAATATGTTGAAAATCGCATGGTGAAGTGAATTTTCGGTCAATTATCTTGCAATATTGCAAAAATCATAACTTTCTTTATTTTTAACATTTCGGGACGACTCTTTCGGTATGATATTACAAATTTCGTTAGCTATATGTTTGCTTCAGGGCCCAAGTTTGGATTATGATTAGAAGACTTCGGTTTATAGCTTGTTTCTAAATTATCCCTCTTCAGTTTAACCCTAATTGGATTATTTTTTCTAACATACTCATGCATACATATCATTGATTATGTGGTTATGGGATCAAAGCATTTATCTGCGACAAGCTACAAAAATAATGGCTCTATTAGGCAGTACAACAAAGCATAAACTCAGGTTTTTCGAGATTCAAGTGCGCTCCGCATATTCTTCGAGCTACTCAATCAATGAGTGATCAAGTCATCATCATGCCAAGCTCTTAGGCATTCTATCATGCCTCAAATTGAAAAGAAAATCAAGCGTTCAGGTTGATTATGGATAGTTTGGACAAAAAATCGGCATTTCATAGTTTGTGTTCAAAAATTCATAACTTTCATCTAGAAAATAATTTTTTAGTGGGTCTTTGGGCGTTGGATTTGTCTCAGTATCCTCTTAATTTCATATGTTTTGGTCGGAAGCTAATCCTGTGAAGCAGATCTCTGAAATTGCGAAATATGTTGAAAATCGCATGGTGAAGTGGATTTCTGGTCAATTATCGTGCAATATTGCAAAAAATCATAACTTTCTTGATTTGTAACATTTCGGGACGACTCTTTCAGTATGATATTACAAATTTTGTTAGCTACAAGTTTGCTTCAGGGCCCAAGTTTGGATTATGATTAGAAGACTTCGGTTTATAGCTTGTTTCTAAAGTTAAACACTGAAATATGACACAAAAGTTGCGCAGCCCAAAACAGAGGGTTTTCTATCTCCAATTTCTCGCCA